>ML995906.1:0-89054 GCA_010093825.1 Teratosphaeria nubilosa
TCTTCTACTTCTAACTTCTTAATACTACGGACTTCTACTATAATAGCGTTATTAGCATAGTAGTCTAGAAGATCTATCTGCTAATATAACTACTTCTTCTAAGCGTAGGCTATCTAATAGATAGTAAGAGCTTTATTAAGCGCCTTATCTATAGCCTCTTACTCTTTTATAGTATTAGCAATTTTCTCTTATAACTACTCCTTCTTCTTAAGAAGGCAGTCAAATTTGGATTTTAATACCTAAAGATTATACTACTAACTATAACGCACACATTTGTTACATTTCCTAGAATAGATATACATCTTATATAGCTAGTTATATTTAGTATAGGTTAAATAAGAATATATAGTTAAGGAACTAAAAGCATCTAGATAGTAAGTTAGTAATAATAAAGAGTACTAGTATCTTAGAGCATAGTAAGCTATAGCATATATATTATTAGCTTCTTTATTAGCTTCTTTTTTAGCTTTCTTATAATTAAAGCTAGTATTATAATTGTCTAGCTACTATAATAGCTCTCTTTATCTAAAGATTAGCTCTATTAATTAGCGAAGTTATAGACTTCGACGCCTAGGCCGCTATTACGATCAACCCGAATGCTACTGCGATGCTGTACGATGCGATTCAGAATGGCAATACTCTCTACGATCCTATAGGTGCCTGCTAGTTGACTTATATCTCCTCGAGGGATGATACGAACTAGTATGATTTAATGTCACCTATCATCAATGAATACATGACGCAAGCGACGACTATGGTCGGTGAGCGATGGACTCGAATAGTGATGCAGAATGCCACCACAAACACGACTCTCGTCAGCAATGCGGCTGTGGTCCCGCAAGCTCTTAGCCCAGCAATTGGTTTCAGCCAATTCGACCTACGACCATTCTACCCATATCAGATCATACTGTCCGTCAGCATTGGTCTGATTTGCCTGATCATCTTGTTATTCTTCTCGTTCTCGTTCTACCTGCCTATCCACTTCAAGGTACGTACCCAGTCCACCCCCGAGGTCTGGCAGCATACGATCCAATCACCAATGTCACGCGCTGTTATTTGGTCGACTGCTGGAATCACTGCACTGCCATCCATATCCAAATCGCTAACGATGCACAGTACCTCAAACCCGAAGGCCACCCCCCACTGAAGTTCTACCAACTCATCGTCTGGCGCTAGTGCGCCACAATAGCAGCCTACTTCACGCTCTCGCTCGCCTACTCCTGGGTCTCGCTCGCCTTCCAAGTCAAAATCAGCGGCGGTAACCCCGTAACCAGCGAGACCGAATCAACCGTCACAATCGACGGCTACTCCAATCCCGACGCCTACGGCTGAGGAACCTTCCCAGTCTACTGGATGCTGAGCTTCTTCGGCATGATCGCCGTGGGCCTCGCATGCGAGAACGTTGCCATGCTCGTGGGCCAGCCGTGGACAGGGCTCTGGTTGATCTTCTGGGTCATCACGAATGTGTCGACTTCGTTCTACGATATCGATGTCGAAGCGGGCTTTTTCGCGTGGGGATATGCATGGCCGCTCCATTATGTCGTGGAGGGCAGCAGGCAGCTGCTATTTGGACTGCATTCGAGAATTGGACTCGACTTTGGCGTGCTGATAGCGTGGGGCGCGGTCAATACGGCGTTATTCCCGCTGGCTTGCTATTTCATGCGCTGGAAGAGCCAGCATCACGTGCATGAGTACTACAAGTAGGCTCATTTAATCGATAATGTTCGACTGGATCGTTAGATGCTGCAACTAGCTGCGGTCGCATATGCGGTATTACGAGCCAGCGTTTGACCCAAAACTCTACAATCGTGCATGTGAACGGGTTACTGTCTTATTGAATGCCGCGATCGTAGCCCGTGTGCTCTAAGCCCGTGTGCTCTAGCATAAGAAAGCTATCGCGAGTGATCTCGCAATCGCACCGGCCCACCGATAAAAGAACGAATGAGTATAGACGCAATATACCTGATCTCAAGGTCTCGAGCCATGGCACCTTTCCTATTCGGTCAGTTAATGCGAGCTCCTACCCGCGAAAGCTTGTCGGAAGGATTGAATGCGGCAAAACACTGCGAGCTTTCGCGGTACTGCGAAGACATCCTATTTTTCATGTAGGGCGGTGAAGTATGGCCAGTGTCGTCTGTACCGTGAAAAGGCAGCAGCACTGGTATATAGGTGCGATGCGAGACAGGATGCGTCGAAGATACCACATCACTTCGAAACATTGCCAGACAGAACTCCTCTCTCGATTGGTGAGGTCATAACGCCTTCAAGGAAGCCTGACGTACTTCCGTCTCACAAACACAAAGCTATCATGTGCTGCTCCAATCGCCGCCGCCGCGGTCAAACACCCGCTATGGTCTCAAGCATGACGACCGACAAGTACCAGCAGCACAGAGTTGGAGACCAAGCCATCGCCGCTGGATCTCCTGAGGATCCCACCCGCACACGCGCGTCACAAGACATCCTCCCCGATGTAGCAAACGATGAGATCAAGGGCAGGGTGACCACGAGCGTGTATCCGCCTCGGTATGAGGACGTGGTGGTCAACAGGACGGCTGTGTTCCTTGACCCTGAGTCGCCCGGGCTTGGAGTGGCTGGACAGCAGCAGCAAGGAAGATGGATGAGGGTGCCGGAGCCCGCTCATCAAAATTCTGCATCGCGTCCGTCTCTTTCGTCGTCGTCGTCCGACGCATACAGCCTTCATGGATTCAACGATGTTGTCGACGGTTTCCGGGCCATGCAGATGCGCATCAATGGCGCAAGCGCGGACCGCAAGCAATGCGCAGACTGGCTAAGGAGAAATACAAGGCTGATGAGAGAGCCAGGAAAGCGACGCACAAGGAGGAAAAGGCGACAGCTGAGGCGGTCGGGAAGCTCGAGAAGAGGGCCAGGTGTGGCGGGTGCTGTTGAGTGGGCCTAGGTGAAACACTTATGCCATATTGCGAGTCATCGGGAGGGCATGTTTAGTCAGTACTTTCTTCTTGTAGCACAATTCGAGACTTGACATCTGATTGTGGCAAGCCTCTTCTTGGGCTTGCTTGTTGTATCTTCATCTACATCTTGAACGTCTGAGCAATTAGTCTCTTGTACAAGCTCGTGGCGGATGCCTAGAGTATTCGCGAGTCAGACAAACGCCTTCGCTTCTCAGCCCTTCTTGTGCATGCTCGTAGCCGAAGCCTTCCAAACAGTCAGCATCCAAACAGCACCAACACCGCCTCATAACGACTGAACTCACCTGATGGTTCGGGAACACCAGCATATCCGCAATAACCACATTCTCCGGCCTCCCTGCTGCAAACACCACCGTCTCAGCGATGTCTTCCGGCGTCAATGGCGTGCATCCCTTATACACCGCATCTGCCTTCTCCTTGTCACCATAAAACCTCACAATCGAGAACTCCGTCTCGACCTGCCCTGGATCGATCTCAATGACACGTATTCTTGTTGCAATCAACTCATGTCTAATCGCTTCTGTAAACGTCCTGACTGCCGCTTTGGTGGCACAATAGATAGATCCACCTGGGTACCCTACGCGGCCAGCAATGGAGCCAATGTTTATGACGTCTCCTGCTCCCGCCTCGCCCTTCTTCTTGAATATCTTTAAGCACTCTTGGGTCATGTAGATGAGTCCAGTAACGTTCGTGTCAATCATGGTGTGAATATCCTGCTCTTTGATATCCCCTGCCTTGTCCACGCCTTGAACCAAGCCGGCATTGTTAACCAGGACATCGATATCCTGGAACTCTTTCGGGAGGTTGGCAACAAATGACCGTACTTGCTCCGGCTTCGACACATCAAGCTGGACTGGCAGTATTTTGACGCCATCACCGACCTCCTTGTTGATCTCCTGGGCGATTTGCTTGAGCGTGTCAATGCGGCGGGCTGTGAGAATAAGCTTGAGGTTCTTGGGCGATGTGCGGGCGAACTCGATGGCGGTGCTCTTGCCGATGCCTGAGGAGGCTCCGGTCACGATAATGGTCTTGCCTTCGAGACGCTTGCCCATTGCGGTCGCCATCTTGCTCGTTGTGTTGCGGTTGATGAGTGGTTGAATGGAATGGGTACATCTATGTGTTAGAGCACAGAAGGTACGTGCAGTAGCGTTTGCCTGAGGGAGAATCATGTGTTTGGTATCGAGTAAGGCCAATATTGCAAACAAACGTGAAGCTCGGGCAACGAGGGGTGCACAGCCGATAGCGGAGGTCACTGGTTACACTGGTCTTTCGCCCGTAGGAAGAAAGCCATCTGTTAGGTCGATTTAGAAGAGAATGTCAGCAACTACGAGTGTACGACTCCCTTCTTCGATCGCAGCAGGCATGTGTGGCGTGGCCATGAGCAACCGCGTAGGAGTGCTTATCACTAGGAGCTGGTCCGTGATAAAGCTACTCTCCAGTTCATATCGCTACCTTTGCAATGGCCACCATCAATCCGCAAATTCTGAAAATACCTCCTACTGTACTCTCGACCACTCCAATTCGCGCTTCTCAGGCTGTGGCCACCTCAGACCCACAATTGCTCGCGATCTGCGGGTTGTTCGCCAGTGGTGGTTCGATGGGTTGCAGAATGATGCTGATTGAAGGTGGAGTGCTAGTTTGCTAGAGCCTTCTGACCGGCCTTGCATCTCGCACGTACCAAATATGTTCTCCGCTACCGCAATCGTACCGATCAGCCAGGCTTCTGGCTATGCCGTGATTGCCATGCCGGGATGGGCAATGAATTTTCTGCGAGAAATACCATGCTAGCCTACGCCGAAGAGGCTGTTTCGGAGCTGCAGCAGATTTCGCCAATGTGCTCATAACTGCTTGGTACATGTGATTGCAGCGCTAACGGACTAAAATCTTCGCAAAAATAGGCATGCAGCACTGCAGCAGCCATGATAGCCCATCGTCCAAAGTGTCCCAAGCTTGCTCAGCGGTACTTGGAGTTCTAGCGTCCGAGACAGAAGTCGGCCTGCTTTCAAAGCAACGGCTCGCGATGTGAGAAATTGTGGGCGGCACTTTGTAAGCGCGAGTGTCTTCGAACTGGCGTCCCTGCGGCAGATTATACTATATTACATATGTCAGCAACTCTCGTCAGCACATATCCATCTCGCTGTACTTTAGTTGTTAATAGTCACTATGCACGTCCCACAGCCGATTGGTCGACGCGTATCTTGGGAAACACTCGAAGTGTCGAAGCGAAGCTGTTCGCTTTTTTTCCGGCTGTTCCTGGACCATGAATGTGTGGACCTCATGTAGGTGAAAACCATTATTGCACCGCGTGGTGCAGGCGGAACCTAGCACCTAGCTGCCTCATGATGAAAGCCGAGATTGCATTACGGGCAGTGCAAAGCGCAATCAGGGCAATCCTGAAAACCTGGCACGCGAGATTCAGGAACGGATGATTGACAGTCCATGTGGCATGTGCACAGGAGCCTGGCAGAATTCGTCTGCTGAACCGCTCGCAAACAAAAATGTCCGTCATGTAGGTCCTGATCACTTTGTCGCTTCGTCCGCAAAGTTGGGGCTGAAGCCGCTGCGCGCAAATTCGCAAACAGGCCAACGGCGCTGAGAGCACGTGCAAGAACCACTTTAAAGGAGTCGTAGTTGTATAGAAGTGACTGATGCGTCGCAATAATGGACGTTGGCAAATTTACTCGGCCGGCTCGGGAGTAGGTGCCTAGATTCTATCTCCAATTGCATTCACTCGGATCGCAACTCCAGTCGTTTGACCGGTGACTATGTACCTCTGAATGCAAGCCAGAACCAAATGTGGATGCCTTGGTTGTCGTTGTAACAACGACTCGTAACTCTTGCGAGGCAGCCACCCCTGCATCCAAGAATGCTGCGGCCTTCGTATAACTCTGCCAATGCGCGGCTTGGCCGTCAATTTACAAACGGCTCGGCCAAGATCGAGGGACGAAGCTGCGGATGATTCACGCATGCAGGACCGAATGCGGTTGAAATAGCGATCCGGGGAGTATTGTGACTGCGAAGTAAATGGGGTTTGTGTGTCCGAGGCTGGGTACAGTAATCCAAGTCGCATTGCTTTGCGAGCCCCTTGATCGGGTCATTCGGCGGTGTTCAAACTCGGGCGTGGGAAGGATGAGTTTCCGAGCTCGCTGACCAAAGAACGGTCGGCCCTAGGAGGTGAACGGAGACTGCGGAGCACCCAAGCCAAGATCCTGGCGTGCTGCCGCGTGCATGAGGTGTGCAAGGGTGTGGTAGCTGCGGGTCGGTGAACAAGCGCGACCGAGTCGTTGTCATGTTCACACGGGCTTAGGAGGTAACGGACCGGCAAGTTGCTTAACTCAGAGATGGTCAGTACACAAATATGTCCTTCATCCCGCGAGCCAGGCATCTCTTTCTTGATCTCTATATAATAGCAACAGACCAGTCAACAGCACAATCTCCAGAACACCAGCCGATTTTCATCCACACAACGATCAATCAAGCTCATCGGCCCTCGACTTTAACCTTGAAGCCTGCCTAGTGACTCAGGCACCACGGAATCAACCACGCACACCATTGACTCATCAAGTCAATACATCAACAATGCCTTCCCGTCTCAGGCACCAAAGCTCTTTTGAGCCTTCCGAAGCACACGCATCTTTCCAATCCTCGTTAATCTCACCACCAGCAAAGAAGCAAAAGATGTCTCTCACTCAGACTTACTACATCGCCTCGACTGCAAGGTCGAAGCTGGGACGTGAGGCAAGCAAGGCCGACCACAACTTGAGGCTTCTCGTTGGTCACGCAAATATGCTCGACCAGCTCATGGTCGAACTCGCCGACGCTGAGAGAGAGCAGGAGGCTTGGTTCAACCTTTCCGTCAAGAAGGCGAGCAAACCGGAGGAATCTCGACACATCCAATGGATCGATACAATTCAGGAAGAGCAGATGGAAGTGGACGAAGATGCCGAGTCTGACGACGGCTCCGAGTACGACGAGACCGAGATGTTCAATCTCCCGCTTCGCAAGATCAATTCATCGCCTGTCACTGTCTCATCGATGGAGATTCCTGAGGAGGACGAGGATGAGGAAGAGGAAGATACTATCTACGACGAGGATGGTGACGAAGACATGCCAAACTCGACTCGTGTCGCCTCCCAACACTCTCCACCAGAACTCACCCACGACTCCGACTCAGAAGAAGAAGAAGAACTGACGCCACCATCGCCTGAATCGTCGACGATGGATTTTGGTGAGAAGCAAAGACGGACGAGCACGACGACAGCTTTTTACAATGCAAGGCCGTCACAACCGGGCCTGGAAGAATACATAATGCAGCGGACACATCAACCACAAGCACCGCTCATCGCGGCCTACTAGTTGCATGATCTTTAGTTTTGTTTTTTTCTCGAGTGTACAGCGTACCAGCGAGCGATGGCCAAAGCACGGCGTTTGGGATTTGGCATGTAAACACGACCTTGAATCTCATCTCTCGATGGACAGTAGATGGGATGGGACGGACAAGGAACATTGATCGGCAGCTTCTCCCTCGCAACTTTTGTTGCGACTGGTTGAGGAGCGCCTTGGTATAGCGTAATACCTAATCAAAGATGAATATGCTTCACCGTCCTCCAATCTCATCTCAATCCTGATCCTCCTGTTACAAGTCTTCACAAGCCCGCCTCATCCGCGCCCAGCACAAAATGAAAAAGTCTCCGACGAAGCTCGGGACCATCGGCTCGAACGGGTCCGCCCCAAGCCCGCAGCTGAGGTGATCATGCAACGCAGCATGCATGGTGCAGATCCGCGCGTGGCCTTGCGACTTTTGTCCGAGCTCTCGGGATCCGGATCTAGACTTCGTCTCCGCGCGACCTGCTTATTTATGCTTTCCTTGACTCCACCTTCATCACCCAGTGACGCGAGTACGCGAGTACAGCCGTCGACGAACCATGATGGTTGGATGTGTGCATGACTTCATCACATGCAAAGAATGGATTTGTGCTCATGCGGATTATGCAGCCCTCTCACCTGCACGCGGTGTGCTGATTAATTGATTATGAGTGAGATGCTGACAGCGCACAGCGTCGAGAGCGCGTGAGAAGCACGCTACAATACAACGAAAGCTCAGCGGAGCGGTCGGCGTGCCACCCGGGAGTACCAATACAGAGGTCTACGCGCAGCTCTGCCCAGCCTTGTACATAGGCTGGGATGCTGCGTGCAGCTCGGTGGTCACCTACTCATGACGGTGAGATACACGCAAAGTCGTCCATGACGGCATTTCGATTGCTGGATCGTGGCGGGGTGGCAACTCTTCAGCCTGAATGCCATGGCTCTGGCCCTGAATTCTGCCAAGTTTCATGAGCCTTGGCAATGCCCAGAGAGTATCATGTCGAGCGCTGCCTGACCATTATGTGTGCTCAGACATCGTCCAATGGAGACCATGCAATCCATTGAAATGTGGTGCAGTCTCCGACGACACAGACCTCCATCGAGAACCTGCACCGTCCTATAACTGCTTGATGGGAGATCCTTGACCATCACAAGGATGTCGATCATCTGATTCACACCTAGGTATTCGCAGACGCGAAAATGTGTATCTCGGTGGAGAACAATCAGACCAAACGAAACTTTGATGCAAAATGCAATAGTAAGTACGTACAATTAAAGCTCTAGCATTACGTCCCTGGGATATCTAATCATCATCAACTCATCAATCATGCCTTCACTTGGCGTGCTTACCGCCATGCTAAAACTCTTGCACAAACAGCTCCATCTTACCCATATCATTCCGCTCCTTCGCGGCCGCAGCCTTGCAAGCAGAAATCGCCATGTCCAGATCATCCTGATCACTCATAGTAACGAAATCACCTTCCTCATCCCTCATCTTGAGCTTAAAGCTGCCATTCAGTCCAAACTTCTGCCGGATTTGCTCAAAAAGCGCCTCAAAATTCACATTGGGTGTAGTCATGACATATCGCATGTCTTCGGCATGCACTTTGACACGTATCTTGCGGATTTCTGGTGCACGTTTCGATTGCGACTTCTGTCGCTGATGTCCTTTTGGCGGGATGATTTCGAAAGCTAGGGGCTCGTCGGACAAGCTGGTGACCTCCTCGTCCTCGTCCTCTTCTGTGATCGTCAAGTACTGTGACTTGTGCGCACTGGACATTGTCCGCCGATGCGTTGCTTGCTGCGACTGGTACGCTTGCTGGCTATATGCCTCGATTGGATCTTCCATAACTTGAACCTCAGGCAAGTCCTTAGAACTTGCTTTGTCTTGTTTTCGTCGACTGTCCTCAGACCAAGTAGTGCCTTCGAGGCAGTCTCTCCTCACTGCAGGTCGCTCTGATTCGGAGCGTTTGGTGCCAGGACGCGTCTTCTCGGGTTGCGGCGGTAGCTGCTTTTGTGACTTCTGCTCGAACGCAGCGGCGCCAAGCTCTAGGCGCAAAGGTTTCGCCATCGGACGCGAATGCTGAATGCTTGACGTATTGGATCCAAGACTCTCAGAAGACTTCCGCTTATCTTGTAAGGAGAATGACCTTTCTGGCTCTGGCGGTGGAGTAGGCGGAAAGACGTCGCGGTGTCGTGGAGGCTCAGACTGCTGGCGAGACCTGCTCTTTAAGTCTGGTCGAACGAGATTCAGCGCACCATATGACAGCTTCTCCTCGGGACGGTCGTCTACCGCCAGGGCTGCCATGGCCGCTTGTCTGCGTGAGTCCAGATTCTGTCGTTGTTGGTCTTGCGCGGCTACTAATCGTGCCTTGCCCAGATAGTCCTTCGTTTTTAGATTCCTCACCTTGGCCTCACTCGGTCTATAGACTACGCCGACTGGAATTGAGAAGACCGTGTAACCTTCAGCCTGTTCTCTGATCGCTTCTTCGATCACCTCATGGTCTTCCACAACCTTTTCCCTTGCAGCAAACATCAGATCGTGCATGCCCGCATCTTTCTGTTGCAGATATATGTAACATAGTCCTCGGTTGAAGAGCACTTCGCAGGAGAACAGCTTGAACTTCAAGCCTAGTTGTGTATAATCAATGTTGTTATTCCCTCGCAGATACAGCAGTGTGTCGTTGAAGTTGGCCAGAGCCTCCTCAAAGTCGCCCATCAGGAAGTTACTAACTCCTTGTTGGAAGTATGCCACAGCCAGGTACTGGTCCAGCTGGACAGCGCGTTGGTAGCACTCCACTGCTTGCGCATGTTCGCCGAGGGTGGCATTGATGACTCCTAGGTTGAACAGGATCTTGGAGGTATCCGCGATCTGACTGAAACATCTCAAAGATGCATCAAACTCATTGCTGTCGTATGCGGCCAGCGCAGCCACCCAGGTCTCTATTTCTGCCCGCAGCGACATGGCCGGGGAGTGGAATTTCTATTGCGGCTCCCTCGATGCTTAGACAGAGTGTATGCGTCGTCCCTCCCGCCCTCCTTCTCAACAGCCTTCCATCGGTGAAGCCACCTTCCGTTCGAGTAAGTCCTGCTCGGGTCGTGCTATCTATGCAAGTCGCTCTGCGTAGGTGTCGACGGGCGTATCGCTACAGCTGTAGGGATCTGTCATCGGACGTAGGAGACAAGCAAGGGCCATTATGTAGATGCTAAAGAAGATGATCCCTACCCAGCAGGACTACAAAACGGGTTATCGAGCACTTTCGGCATGCTCGCTTGGAGCGCGTAACAATTGGTTGTCACCTGCGGAGCTCTTGGTTTTCCAGAGAGCACCTCCGAGCCATTGGCTTGATCCTGTGGGGAGAACTAACGCCAGGGCGGGTGCCCGGCGGCTACAAGACGAAAGCCATTCGCTACACACGAAAACTCTTTGAACTTCCACATCGAATGGCGATCTGAGTTGCCGTCGCATCCCAGCTTCGACTATATGCTAAAGCGGCCACATGGGCTTTTCGCTGGTGATCATGCCTAAGCGTAGCACACTCATGCGAGCCCGCGCGTCAGGGGTGCGCCTTTTCCTCACAGCAAGCGATTACATATACCTCGACTGGCAGGACATTGTTGGCCGACGACAAGTGGTACTTATCTCGGTCAGTCCAATCCTGCGCAATATAAACATTCAATCGTCACAATCTATGCACATTCATGCCTAGCTAGTGTCGCCCGCAGCCTCCCATCACTTCCTCATCATCACGAAGTGCCCTGCCTAAAATCTGAGGGCACTACACAATTCCAACTCCAGCAACGCAGGTACAGATCGTCTAAACCGCAGCAATATCCGCGGGTATCGTGGCAAAAATCTCTGAGCCGTCAGACCTCAGGACTGCAAGTCCAATTGAGCCAAATCGCAAAGACTAGAAACAAAATGGGTGTGACATAGTGCAGAGCTAGTCATAAGATCCGACATGAATTCGTTTGATACCTGACACGAATGTCAGTGAGGCGTTTTCTGACACGCCGATCAGCAAAAGCGCTACTGGCTTTGCAACGCAGAAGACCGACCAGCGGACTGGATCGATGACCTACCATCTCTGCGCCTCTATCCGTCGTATCCAAGAAGCAGTAATCTTCATTCGTTCTCGAACCGTTTTCGTTGGAAGTAATCTATACTTCTCTTCGTCGCTGATGGGCAAAACGCTGGCGAACCAGTACGGAAAAACCGCCGCATCCGTTGGTGGTTCACCATGAATGTCCAACACGCGCTGTTGTAACCACGTTGCGCTCCTTCCCTGCATCCGAGTGATGAACTCCTGGCCCAGCGCGAGGAGGCTTTGCGTTGACATGCGATCGATCTGTCCGGTCAGGTCATCCTCGGCAGCAGGAGGTTGCGACGTCTCCTCTGCCTCTATCCTCTCCTCCTCGGTTAGCGGGACGTCATCGAATCGCTCCACACTCCCAACAGCGTAGCCATCGAGCGTGCCATGCGCTTTGACTCGGAATCTGTACAGTCCTCGAGTTTCAATGAGGCTGGTCCCATCTGCCAGTATTTGTGCCTGTTGTATCTTGAGCATCGTGCCGTAGTGGTAGAAATGCACTGGCCCCAGCTCGCCTTGCGGCTCGAAGTACCGATTGTACATGAGCATACCGAATTCTCGGTTGCCTTCCAGAGCTCGACGGATCATCAAACGATAGCGAGGCTCGAATATTCGCAAAAAAGTCGGCTGGTTCGGGAAGCCAAGAGTACAGATGAAGAGGGCAGTATCCAGTTCGCCAACAATGCCGCGTTCTTCCTGAGCCACAACTTCCGCTCGAGCTGCCACAGTATCGGGACAGAGGCCGTTGAGCAGAGTGACCAACGTCTTGTTGCTGGGCTGAGTACTCAAAGATGCCGGTATTGTCACCTCTCTCCGACACACCGGACAATGCAGGGAGTGATCTAACACTCTCGCCAAGCATGTTCGGCAAAGCGTATGACCGCAAAACGTCGTCACAGGATCCAGCATGAGGTTGTAGCAAACCTGACAGTCAACCTCCTTTTGTGTAGCTTCAAGGATATCGGCCAACACTTTGACGTCCTTCGTCAACTCAACCTCGCTGAAACCCGGTACTTCGAGATACTCCAGATCCATGCAGTAATCGAGCTTCCCTTGCGCCGCCAGCGTATAGGTCGCAACGACGCGGCCGCCGTGCTGCTCATAGATGGCAGGCTTCTCGGTCGAGGAGTCCAAGCTTACCCCTTCATCCCACCGAGTGACTTCTTCCATCAGGGTTGGGGTAGAATCTGCCATGGATGCATGCCTCGTGACAGCATCCGCAACCGCGTCCATGACCTTGCTCAGGACTACATCAACATTGCAATCCGATGCAGGGTGTTCGTCGCCGCATTGTGTGAAGGGGCACTGAAATGCCTGCCGGCGGCCTGGTACGTCCGGATATGAGATACCAGCCCTCTCATGCATCGGCGGAATACAGCTTCTGCAAATCGAGTTGCCACATGGTAACGTCACTGGGAGGCGGAAGGGCCGCGAACATTGCGTGCATTGTATCAGACGAACCAGCGCCCGCGCGTTGTGGTGTGGTGCTAGGCCAACAGCTCCAGTCTTCTCGGATGCGCTTTCATCTTGCATCAAGGCTTCTGGCGCTGGCGCCAGGCTGAGTGGTGACTTTGCTTGCCCCTCGCCGTTGGTAAGTGCGGGACGACCACTTGGCTGGGTCAAGTTCATTTGTCCGCTCAATATTCTCCTCCACGAACTCCACGAGCCTCCATGTATTCAAGCTCTTCTCAAACTAAACGTGCGCGGTGCAAAATAGGCCTGCAAAAATGCGCCGCCCGGGCGATAGCACTCGTACAGGCTGGCTCGCGTGCTGCTGCTCGTGAGGTGCGCCGGCTCCGCAACCTGGAAATTCGATGATGATGACGTTTGGCAAGGTTTCGCGGGGCTCGGCGTTTTCGAGGGTCGCGTGTTCCAAGACTTGGTGTTGTTGCGCTATAATAAGATTTGGGGTATCTGCAACAAACGTGTACGCGATGAAGAGAAATTGGCGGTCATGCGGTTGGACAAGGAAGAAATGAAGAGACGATGGCCACTTCTGCCAGTAGCAGCGTCGGCCCTGCGCGCGCAGCAGTAGGGGCACGGATCGCACCCGTCATCGATGCGTTCCATCAGGCGCGGCGATCGACGTTTCTGTGCCGCCAGGTTCCCTGTCTATCACTACTAGCAATCATAGACCTGCACATAGACTTCGAGCAAGCATAGCACCATGCTATCTTGCACTACTGCTGACCATAAAGTAGGCACGCATGATTGATATTCGTAGCAAGCCGCCACAGCAGCCGGTCGCAGTCTCAGTCGTCGGCAATCGGGCGCTTGTTGATTTGTGTACTCTGCACTTAACTCAATCGGCCAAACGACGATGGTTAGGTGCAGGATCAACTAGGTGACTGAATAGGTAGCACTGCACATGCTGGCGTTGGTGCTTTACATTGTTACAACATATGTTATCGCTCATCCGAAATCTTGGGTATCCTTTTCTCATTACCATAAAACACATTATCATGGCCCAACAAGGCGATTCTACAATACCCAGACGGATCCTGTGTACCTCCATCGAGCTTCATGCGAACAGCGTTTCCCGATCCGCACTCATAAGCCAGGCACGTCGACGATGGTAACGTCGACGGATTGACATCTAAGTCAGGACTTTGAGAAAGGTCTTGGTGAATTGCAATCAGTCGAATGGTCTGAGCAGCCGCCGTCTTCTACTGAGCCATTGTCGTTCCGCTCGCTCAAGTCCTACTGGAAGCTGTAGAACACTCCACCAGTCTGCTGATTTCCAGTATACCCATTCGCAGGCGCTACGTAGAAGTTCTGATAAGGATGCTGTGGCAAAGTGAAGTCTGCCTGCTTGTACATCGGATTGGGTATACCAGCCGGTGGCTTCTTGTTCGCAACCGGAGTCTGCTGCTGTGGGCGTGGTGCCTGCTGCGGCGGCGTCGGATGCAGAGGCTGCGGCGGTGCAATTGGCATCTGCGACAACTGTTGCGGTATGTGCTGGTTCTGCTGATGCTGCAGATGGTTATATTCCTGCACGGTTGGGAATCCTTGCTGCAGTTGCATGCTCTGAGCGACACGTGCTTGTTCTTCAAGCTGCCGCTGCTGCGCTTCGGCTGCTTGTCTTTGCTGCTGCACCGCGGTATGTGTCTGCGCGAACTGCTCAGGCGACGGGTGCTCGTTCCATCCCCACTTCTCCTTCAGCTCTTTGTACACGAAGCCGATTCGCCATCCCGTCTCCTTGTTGATTTTATCGAATATCTGTAAGACTTCTTCTTGCTCGCGACGGTCTGTCAAGACTTCGGATGCGTGTGCCAGTGAGCGGATGCAGACTGAAGCCACGCCACGGTCTTTGACGTGCGCGGCAACGCCACATATGATCTGCGAGTGACGCCGCTGCAGATCTGCCATCTCGTAGTTCTCGGAGCCGTAGTAAGGATGGATCTGCGCCATGAGCAAGTAGGCAGTGTGGTAGAAGAGCCGGGCAACAATTGTACTACGCTTCACAAGCCAGACCTCAGGAAAGCACGACTTCGAGCCTGAATGTTGCGGATATACGAAGGCCATGGGATGCATTGTCCTAGGTATACCTTCGTTCCAAGCATCTATCATTCCCTTCAATCGCGACCACTCCTCATAACGCTGCTGAGTCCGTGCCTCCTGGTCTCGAGGGTTCGACTCTGGCTGTCTTGGTATCGTAGCACGGAAGTTGCAGACCTTCGCAACAAGGTATAGCATGCGGTGCGTCCAAAGCTCTTCGCGACCATTCTGAAGCTCAGTCCTGAAGTCCATGTCTATGCCCCATTCATCTGGATCCCAGGCGACCTGCCAGTTGAAATGAAGACAGCTCAATACCTCAAGTCCAACATTGAGCCAGAAGCAAGCTGCTCCGATACCTTGCGCTCGAGCGTTCCAGCCACATTCTTTGATGAGCGCTCTTGCTCCTGCAATGTGGTTCATTCGTTGTAATGCACGCTCCGACATTATCTCATACACGTTGAGAATGACAGCAGTCGTAGCGCAGATCACAGTGTCCCGGTTTGGGTTTTGAAGATTCTTGAGCAGATACCGCGTGGCCGTGTCGTAGTAGTGCAACGCCTTCTCCTCAGTAAATGCCGAGTTTACCAGCGTAAGGTGGCGGGCGCCACAAGCCAAAAAGGCATTCAGCAACATTGGTTCCGATAGCGAGTGAAACGGTAGCAGACGTGAGAAGTGCTTCAGAGGATCCATGCTGTCCATCCACAGGCCGACTTCTTCAACGAAGACTTGCATGAATAGCGTCTCGTCGGCGCTGTTGAGGAAGTCTTTTCTCTCGCCATCTGCTAGCTGCGTATCTGTCTGTGCAGTCTGATAGCTAGCCACGGAGCCGCGTGCAGTGCTTCCTGCTGCAGAGTAATGAGTATCATTAGTTGATCCAGAGTTCGGTGCTTGCAGTGGATAATTATTTGGATCATGTTTCGATTGCGGATCGAACACATTGCCCATATCTGGAGGCGCCGCGTGAGGCTGCTGTTGTTGTGGAATTTCAGGGTATGTCTCTGGCAAAATGCCTTGTATCGGTGGAAGTGGCTGGGCCATCGCGGCAGAAGCGTGCGGCCCTGTAGCTGGGAAGTTCAATGCCACGCCGTGATTCGTCCGGCCAGGCACCGGTACGAATGCTTCTGGCTCCAACGGCTTATACCTTTCTAGCCCGCCCTGATACTCATCTGCAATGTCTCGAGATTCGTCCTGAAATGTGACTTTCCACGCGTCCGTCCCGAACTTCGTCATCAACTTGGGAGGCCTTTCTGCCCAAGTGTCGATGAAGTTGAGTCTCACGCCGCGCTTGCATTTTCGATTGCTTTTCTTACAGTTGTTACAGTGCGGCAATGCCCTAAAGATAGATGAATATGAGCGTCAGTCAATGTCTCCGTCACAGAGTGACATTGGTGATTCCATCAGTCAGATGCTTGAGCTGCCGGTCCGTGGTGACTAAGAATATATGGGTGATTGTCAATAGGGCAGGCAGTCAACCGGCACAAGCAGTCGATCGGTTATCCCACTCAACCACTTCAAAGCAGTCGAAACCGACAGCCAGTCAATTACCTGAGGCGTCAACCTCCTGGACTGAACCGATGGAATCACCAACCCAAATCGTCTCCGTTTGCTTACTCATCGCATTTGAGATGTCTCTCTCTGCAAGTCAGGCAACCCGTGCGAACACGCTTTGGCTTGCTCGCGGAGCCGTCGCCATCCTTTTCTCCATCGGCATTATTGGTCATGACATCCACCTTGCTGTCTCGTGGTCCAATCCTCTTCACCTTTTTGACCGACTTCGTCCCGCTAGGATTCGGCGGCGTCTTGCGCTTGTTGTACTGTTCGTCCTTCGGCGGTCGTGCGGGATCGGACGCAGCTGGCGATATGCTCGTGCCGGTGCTTCCATAGGCTGCGTATGCCTGCGGACCAAACCCAGGCTGCACAAATGCAGTCTGGTCGACGAGCGATGCCAGTGTAGAAGTCGATGGCCGACGGCCAAGAAATGCGCCCCTCCGCAGTTCAGTTCCGTCGCATGAGCGTGAAACCCCAAGGTGATATCGCACGTTCAATTTCCTGAAACTATACGTCGAGTCTCGCCGCGCGCTTCTCGGCGATATGCGTGCAGGTGAAGTTGGATGTCAAGGAAGCGAGAGCAGGTGTTGGCGAGACGATCGCAAAAGGGCCGGCTAGACCTTCGTTGTCCGGCTCGATCTGCTTCCGCATCTGGCCTCCTGCGCCTCCAGTCTAGACCTTTGCCCCTCAAAGCGTATAAGCAACAAGGCTCATAGTCTATCAGAGACGGCCACACGGCCTTGGTTTGTGAAGAAAGTATAGCACAGACGAGCTGTGATTGCTTGTAAAGAGTAGAGGTCTTGCTATTCTAAGGTCCCTTATGAGGCTCGTTCCCAGTTTCCCTTGAGATGACGCCAATGCTGATCACGACCATTCTGTCGGGCCCGATTCGCCTGAGTGCTGGTGCAGACGCGACAACACGGCAAAAGCATCGTGGAAAACTATGTGATAAGGTAGGTAGTCGAACATGCGCTGCTATGCGCTCTTCCTTCTTGATCGTTCTTGTACCAATCGCATTTGTCAACTGTCACGCCAAGGCCAGCTCGACAGGCGTAAGCTCTAGGCGAGGCAGCGCTCAGCAGGGCACCTTCCCTTTGAAGTGATGTTAATATGCAATGTTTTCATGTACTCGGTTCCCCTCCAGCTCGCGTGCGAGACAGCGAGCGAGGCAGCCGTACGAATCTCTCTCTCGATCGAGGCGATCTGGAATCTGATGAATACTAGTAGGTTGTGAAGTGGAGTACTACCTCCTACGAACTCGCCAAAACTTGCCAAATCAACAGATCGTGAGCGGTGAGCCCCACTGCTCCAGCTAGGAATCCTGGGATGCCCATTCAACCAAGTCATTATTAATCAATTGTAATCGAAGTAGAACCGTAAGTTAATGAAGCCCCAACCATAAGTCGATAGATCATTTGACTTGAAGAAACGATACTCCGCGAATGACATGCGTATCACTGATCTCGAGCGTTAAGGCTGAGTATAAAGCACTCAGGACTCGGTCTCCAGCCATCATGGCGTATGCAACGGCTTATATGCGGGTAGATGGTAAAGGGGACGCCCAGTCTTCATCAAGCCAAGAGTTGCACTTGGCGCGTTACACCCCAGAGTTGGACAGTGACGATGGAGACGATCTTGAAGAGCTGGAGGCTGGTCAAGGATATGAGCTGAAAAAATACGGCCAACACAGTAAAGAACGCAGCTTGAGAAAAGGGCGTCCTTTAGATGTCAAAGACACCCCCGAAGACGAGGAAGGGGAGGATGCTGGTAATGAGACTGCAGGATTGGCCAGAAGAAGTCATCGCAGCCGAGCAGCAAGCGTGCAATTCTTCGAGCTCTGCACGCCAGATGACGAGCGCGCTGTCCGCCGTAAACTGGACACCCACATCGGCAACGCCAAGATCGCTGGCCTGACAGACGATCTCAGCCTCTCCAATGACCAGTATAAATGGCTGCTGACCATCTTCTACATAACTTACGTGCTGTTTGAGTGGATGACGCTGTGCTACAAGATATTCCCACCGCACGTTTACATCAGCTGCTGCGTTTGTGCTTGGGGCGTGCTGGCTTCACTACAGGCAATCACGATCAGCTGGGCGGGGCTGTTGGTCTTGAGAGGATTGCTTGGGATAGGTGAGGCCGCGTTCGTCGGCATACCGTTCTACTTGTCGTTCTTCTTCAGGAAAGATGAGCTCGCGTTCAGGATTGGTCTCTTCATCTCAGCCGCACCCTTGGCCACCAGCTTTGCCAGCTCGCTTGCCTGGGCCATAGGAAGCTTGGGTGATAGAACTGGCATCGCTAGCTGGAGACTGCTATTCCTCCTTGAAGGATTCCCAGCTTGCTTGGTGGCTGTCTGGGCATGGTCGTGGCTGCCAGACGAGCCCGCCACCGCACGCTGGCTAACACCTCGAGAGCGCAAGATTGCGACTTTGCGTATGCGGAAGGAGGCTAGGTCAGACGGCTTCTCCTACAAGAAAAGCTCGAACATAAACATTTCGCGCCACATAGCAAAGTTCCAATGGGCCGAAGTGTTCAGGACGCTTAGCGATCTAAAAGCTTATCTAATGGCAGCGATGTTCTTTTGCTGCAATGTCGCCTTCAGCTCCATGCCCGTGTTTTTACCAACCATCTTAAGCTCGATGGGCTTCTCGCAGCTCGGCAGCCAAGGCATGGCGGCTCCTCCATTTCTTTTCGCCTTTATTACCGTGCTACTTACGACCTTCATTTCTGACCGCGCCAAGAGCCGCAGCATACCCATGATCATCCATGGTCTGCTTGCCGCGAGCGGCTACGTCGTTCTTGCTTCCGCAGAATTTTTCCAGTTAGAGCACACGGTGCGGTAATTGGCTGTCTTCCCGATCTGTGCTGGGTTCTTCTCGGCTGTTGCGATTGTCATTACTTAGACGGTCAATAATCAGCCGTCAGATGAAGCGAAAGGGACTGGGATGGCCATGCTGAATGTCATTGGGCATATGGGACCTTTGGTTGGTACCAGACTGTATCCTGATAGCGAGGGACCATATTTTGTGAAAGGCATGGCCGTCTGCGGTGGTGCGATGATTTTGGTTGCAATTCTTGCATTTGCATTGAGAAAGGTTCTGAAGAAGGAGAATACAGTGAGAAAAGGCCAAAATAGCCTGCCATTTCTCTACATTACATAACGACAGAATACCATCCAGCACACAGAATTCCCAGAGTTCCATTGATCATTCGGTCTATTGAATGATTCATACTGTCCATTTCCGATGGGCAGGTAGATGCGCTTGATACATGTACGCCCGTGCAATGGAGTATAGGTCGGTACGTGATTGAGATAGCAGCCGCAACAGACTGCTCCTTGAAGCATAAGGTATTCCATGAAAGCCTACGCCGTGTTGAGTATCTTCTTGAACATGAATGGGAGAGCGCTTTCGAACGAATGAGGAGCCCGCTTCGCAGCTACCTACCAGGTAGGTACCCTTGCTACCTCAACTCATAAACACAACGCCGCGAATCCATGCGCGCCTGGAACAGAAAATGCACATGCATGCAACAAAAATATGCATCCAAGGCTTCTGCTCTGATTGTGATGAGGTAGTGACAGGTTCCTAGTCACGCCAGATGTGCTCCACATGCAAAGACGGCAGGTAGCATCGGCGAACAGCAAGCAGAGGCCCAGAGGCGGCCACGTCGCAAGCCTTTGTTGTCGTCTGACAGCTTCAGCTTCAGCCTCAAGCCTCAAGCCTCGCTGAATCCAATGATGGACCACTTGGGACCCGTAGATGCGGGACCAAATGCAGACAGGCAGTATCATAATCAGTATGCCCGTCCGGGCTCGCCAGACCAAGCGCGTTATGAGTCGGCCCCTCCAAAGAAGTCCAGCGGAGGACTGCGTAGCGCATCTACGAAGGGAAAAGGCATTGACAGGGCGTCGAACGCTGAGGCTACTGGTACAGGCTCAGCGGATGGTGTGCAAAATGGTGGTGGCGTCAGTGCCAGCGAGCACAGCACGACGAGAAGTCGACATCCGAGTCTCAGCAGCCAAAGTGCTGGGTCTTTCGATGAGGCAGATTTTCCTGTGATACAGCAAGTAGGCGCCACAGCGGAGCAGTTGACTGGCGAGATGGCCTTCGATGATGCGGATTTGCATCTCAGGGAATTGCCTTTGTCGCAGAGAGTCGATGGCACAAATGTCCACGCAGAGCAACAACAGAGACCGCATCGGATGTTCAAGTTCACGCTATACGAGACCAACGCACGATACTGGATCACTGGTTCCGACATCATGGAGAAGAGCTTCAGATTATTAAGGATCGATCGAACGTCGCCGCCGGGACAGATAGCTTTGTTTGAAGACGAAACAGTGTATGACCGAAAGCAGATGAATGAGATCCTCACCAGTATTGATGAGGGCAATCGGACGACCGGAGGCTTGAAGATGAAGAATATCTTCTGGGGCCTGCTGGGATTCATCAGGTTTACCGAGGCGTACTACATGCTCATCATAACTAAGCGGCAGCAGGTGGCCGTCATTGGCGGACATTATGTATACCAGATCGAGGCAACAGAATTGGTTCCTCTGTCCACCGGTCCAAGCTCTAGATTCATGAAGGATCGTAACCCGGAGGAGCTCAGGTTCTTGAGCATCTTGGGCAATCTGGATCTCAGCAAGAGCTTCTACTTCAGTTACTCGTATGATATCACGCATTCGCTACAGACGAATATCATCAGACAGCGGCAGGCACTACATGAGAACCAGCGAACGGCTGATCCGGATTTCAATGCGATGTTCGTATGGAATCATCATCTGCTGAAGCCTGCCATGTCTGCGCTCAAGCACCCGTTCGATTGGTGTTTGCCAATAATACATGGATTCATAGATCAGGCTAGCCTTGATGTTTTCGGGAGGAGTGTGTACATCACGATCATCGGCCGGCGCTCGCGGTTCTTTGCGGGAGCTCGATTCCTGAAGAGAGGAGTCAACGATCTTGGATACGTGGCCAACGATGTTGAGACAGAACAGATTGTGGCCGAGAAAATGACCACGTCCTTTCATGCTCCGGGCCCTCGATTGTATGCAAACCCGACATATACGTCTTATTTGCATCAACGAGGCAGCATACCGCTGTACTGGACACAAGACAATAGTGGTGTCACTCCGAAGCCGGACATCGATTTGAACCTGAGCGATCCGTTCTATCAGCCTGCTGCACTCCACTTTGACAACCTGTTCGAGCGCTACGGGTGTCCGATCTATGTTTTGAACCTCATCAAGTCTCGTGAGCGCACTCCGCGTGAGTCAAAGCTACTCGTCGAGTTCGAGAACTGTGTCAAATACCTCAATCAGTCTTTGCCTACAGACAAGAAGATCACGTATAAAGCATTTGACATGAGTAGGGCCTCGAAAACCCGCGGAGGCGATGTTATTGGGAGTCTGGAAACTATTGCTCGCGACATCTTAGACGCGACTGGCTTCTTTCACAATGGCGAGCTCTGGTACGAGGAGCCTCAGGTGCAGAATGGTGTGGCAAGGACGAATTGCATAGATTGCCTAGACCGGACCAATGCTGCCCAATTCGTGGTTGGCAAGCATGCTTTCGCACGTCAACTCAAAGCTCTGGGCGTATTCGATGGCCAAGAGGTGGACTATGATACCGATGCCGTCAATGTCTTCACCAACATGTTTCATGACCATGGTGACACCATTGCTGTGCAGTATGGAGGATCACACCTGGTCAACACGATGGCGACCTATCGGAAGCTGAATCAGTGGCAAAGCCACTCTCGAGACATGGTGGAAAGCTTCAAGAGATATTACCACAACTCGTTTCTGGACAGCCAGCGACAGGAGGCCTACAACCTATTCCTGGGCAACTATATCTGGGCGCAGGGCCAGCCAATGCTATGGGACTTGACCACAGATTACTACCTGCACCATAGCGATCCGCGATCATATCTAGAGCGTGTCAGAAGGAACTACATTTACTGGTTTACCCCCGAATTCCTGGAGCCAAGAGTCATGCCGCCAAAACCTGAACTGCTTGCCAAAAAGGGCCAGCAATCTCTGAAAGTGGGCCAAGTAGATGACTACTGGATCGAATGCTACAGGCCAGCTGCATTGTCGAGCTTGGTCAAAGTGTACTCCTTCCGTCTCAATGCGGAGAATCGCTTCCTTCCTGAGCGACCCCAGCTGCGAGACCCCAAGTACGACTTCAGTCCATTCAAGGTGCGTCTGGACCCACATCGACACGCGAACGAATCAGCCGAGAAGAAGGCCCCTCGCAAAGGCGTGAAGATTATGGATCCATCGGATGAACAGCAGCCCTCCACACCGACACTGCCGCGGCAGAGTGAGGAGTCGGCTCGCACCGTGGACCCAAGCCATGGTATCTTGAGAGAATCCACCTTTGAGCGCTCAGACAAGCCCATGGAGCCGAGCAAGCCAGAGGCCAGACCAGCGGACAAAGCACAAATGCATCTATGGACGCTGAACCAATTCCACCACCAGTCTCTCAACCCGTACGTCGCAGACGCCGAGGCGGCAGAATACGAGAAATACATCTCACACCCTCTCAATCTGCCTTTAGTCGTCTCCAATGAGCTGCTCCCGGACGTGAACTTGCAGTACTTGGAGTACATCCACAGGGCAGGCGGCAGCGAATTCGACGAGTATGATCAGGATGCTACGTTTGCGGATGGGATCAGTGAGGATGATTTGCAGCATTTTTGGGATTTCGTGGATGAGAAAAGCGATCCGCTGACTGTGACGGAGGAGGATGGAGGGAAGAAAAGGTATAAGGCTTATAGGCAGTGGTTAAGAGGGAAGAGTTTGTTCAAGCAGAGTAAGGTCGATCCAGAGTATAAGGCAGGGCTGTAGGGTGGCGATATACGTTGTGCGATTGGACTTTTGAGATCACGATGCTATACGGGCGATCTTACATTCGTGTCTTTCTGCTCGCGTATCGTGCTGTTCTGTACTGTATGGATACTAAAAATGTCCTCTGGCCATGTACGCATGATATATGCTTTGCGATCAGTCTTTGGAGTAGCGCCTTTCAAGCTGGGCTCGAACCGTGGCGTCATCCGTCTTGACATGGAATGGGAAAGAACATCTCTGATTCGCATGGCCACATCGCTTCTCGCAGGGCCGGCCGCGAATGCGAGAATAGTCTGACCTCTCTTGCGCATCGAAGACGCGCTAAGCCCTCTTCGCAAGCTTTGATCGACCGTCTCATCTGCTTTCACTTTTCGCGTGCTGGCCGCTCACAGGAAGTAATCGGCCACCGGCTTCTTCGCCGGCATGCCTCTGCTGTCTTGGGGCGCAGCCTCAAATATGCGATACCGCCGTCCAGGGCCCATCTTGCTCTCATCCCGTTCAGCTAACACGCCATTGCTTCGCCCAGCGTCTCCATTGCTTCTCGGCGCGTAGCCAGCATTGGAGCCATCCTCGCCGAGCTCCAGAATTGCCGCGACATTGCCGCATCGGTAGCAGTAGTTGGGCGCAGACCAGACAGTAACAATAGTGTTGTCGAACATCTCCTTGAAACCTTCCATGACCAACTGATGCGCCCGGCATATTAGTGACAGGTCATTCTTGTGGTTGAAGACTTTGACGATATCAGAGCCGAACAAGAAGCCTGCGCCGCGCGGCGAAAGACCCCAGCCGTCAATCTCGTCAGGGTCTGACCAGAGCAGGTCGCACATTGCGCCCTCGTGTGGCACTTCTTGCTTGCGATCCAGCAGTCGTATTTTATCGATGCTATCGATCAGTGGCGACAGGCCTCCGTGCACGCAGAGGACGGCGCCGCCAGTATTTTTCTGAGAGCCTCTGCTGGACGCTGTAGCGCTTGTTCCGGGCGCACCATTCTTAGTCGGCGTGTCTGCGCGCGTGTCGCGTTGTGAGGGCGATGAGGGTGGGTCGGAAAGCCGGGACATATCTTGACTGGCTCCGCCTCGGTTGCGTGCAAAGCGATTGACAATCTGCCCAGCCGAGTTGAGAATCTCAATGTCAATGTCATCTCTCGCCATCGACTCAGCTGTGCTTGGATCGGCTATCGGTGCATCAGTCGGCTCGAGGTCTGTTGCTGCACCCATGACTAGCGCTCCCAGAGCCAGGTAGTCGAACACCTCACAGCAATACCGCCAGACGTTAGCACTGCCGTATTTCCTGAGACACTCGTCGTAAAAGCCGTAAACCGTCGTGATTTGTCGTGATTCGTGATTGCCTCGTATCAGCGTTATCCGGTCTGGGTAACGCACCTTGAGGCAGAGCAAAAGAAGAAAAGATTCAAGTGAATAGAAGCCGCGATCCACGAAATCGCCCATGAAGAGGTAGTTGGTGTCTGGAACATCACCACCAACGCGAAAGAGTTCCATCAAATCATGGAATTGGCCATGAATATCGCCGCATATCTGCAATGGTCAGCTGTGCGGCGGCGGATGGAAGCCGTGGCAACAAAACGTACCGTCACTGGCGCATCCACCGAGACGACATTGGCCTCTTCGATAAGCAGCTCGCGTGCTTTGTAGCATAGTTCGCGCACTTGTATCTCTGGTATCGGTCGACAGGCTCGTAATTGTGCGATGGCCCTGCCTCCCGTCAGGTTCCCGCATGCCCAAATGTGATGGCGAGCCTCACTTGTCCAGGTCGCTCATGTTGTGTTTGGCGCCGAGGCGCTGCCCTCTGTCGCCCTCTGTCGCCCTCCCCCTACCACGTCTCTTGTCTCTCGCCGACTATTCTGGCATTCACCTTGCGCGCGTCAACCGCTGTGGACTTTTTTTGCAATTTGTGACTGCGTGAGTGAGATTGTCGCTCGCGAAGATGCTCAGCTTTTCTCCGAAATGATATGCTGCAAACGTTCCGACGCGACACATGTGATGTTGAAAAGCTGCTTTCAGTCGTCGATATGAGAATCGTGGTCGTCGCGCGGATCACATGCAATCATTCTTCGAGTGGAATACATCCAGCAAACGCCCCGGCCAAAGTCCCGCCGTCCAGCGTGGCGGGTGATCTACCCGTCATGCGCGTCGAAGTTAGCGTCAACGGGATACAGTACCGTACCTTAGTCTGTACCACTTCCACTTGCAAGCCTGTCTACTACACCTCCTCTCTACAGACACCACGTCTTTACTGCCTGTCGCCCCCGTCATACTGGGCGTTCGATCCTCTTAGCTTCACGAAAAGACTGACCTGGGCCGACGTCGACTTATGCTACTGGAACTATAAATCTCTGCTGCAGACTCCTCTTACGCGGACACCTGCATCTCGAGACTGGAAAGCGCACAATGACCGACAATGCCAAGTCGGCGGAGACACCCTACCGACCAGCAGCCGCGGACAGCGCATTAGCAAACCGAGACTGTTCGGGGTTGCCTCTGCTCGCGCCATGATAGAAGCATTTTGATTAAGGAAGCGAATACCGGACCCTATAAAAATACCCTGGAGCTGGATGGCGAGTCAGCATCGTCCGGTAGATCAGTCAACCCCCACTTGGTAAGACCATGACACCCGGTGCCCCGAATACACAACGTAGTTCTGGTAGGTCGGATTCAACTTATGTGTAAGGTACCTTCCATTTTCGATCGGATTCACTTGCCCCGCATTTCCCTCACAGCATCACGAGCTCTGTATATCAAGCATTGCGCTGCTCTTCGCGTTCGACAATCAGCGTCCGAGTGTGCAATGGAAGCATGAAACTGTCGAAGTTGATCAATACCTTGCCCAATCTGAGAAGGATCGTGAGCTGAATGCTGATCGTGCAGCCTTGACCCCGCGGACTGGTGAAGAGCGTCGCGGCGCTCGGATATTTGGAGCTGTGGTCTTGAACAAGTACATCTATTGGCATGACTGTGCGTGGGAGTAGGATCAGAGTACCCCAGAGGGTGGTAATCCCAATACTTACATTCTTACGACTAAGGGGTCACACCGACACAACATGGCGTTATTCAAGGGCTATGATCTGATAGTCATCGGTTCTGGCTCTGCCGGTCCGACCGCCAATTTGAACTGCGTGGAGGAGTGCAAACGCAACAAGAAAGCTGGTCGGGTAGCGCTTGTCGAGGTTGGCAAAGAGCGTGAACGATGTGGCGCTTCACGATGGACCATGGCATACCTAAGACTTGACAAAGATCTGGATTTCGATGGATTTTCTGCAATTTGTTGCTCCAAATGACAGCTAACTCCCTCTGAAGACAAGGATCGGGTGAAAGAAATGCGTCTTGTTAGCAACGGCCTTGCAGACGAAGACTACTGCCATAAGCTAGGCAACGAAGCAGGTGGTACCGCTCATTATCTGCAGGGCCACGGCGTGAAATAGGTACATTACGATGAACCAAACGTTCTTCTTGAGTTCTAGCTGGCCAGCATTTCGTCTTTCCCGAAGGCGGCGGGAAAGCAACCATCGCAAAGCTTTTCGAGCACATTGAGTCCTACGACAATATTGAATGTTGACGTACATTGGGAGACCGAAGCCATTAAACTCACTACGGAAGACACTGGCGCGGTCAGAGGCTTGAAAATTAGGAGGAATGATGGTCTCTTGCACGATCTGCTGGCGCCGAATGTTGTGTTGGCTTGTGGTGGTTTTGAAGGCAATGAGGAGATGCTGGCAAGGTACATTGGACGAGAGAGCCATAAACTGTGGTGCCGCTCGAAGTTGGTACTGGAACGGCTGGCTCGTTGGATGGTATGCACTGCGAGCTTGTAGACACAAGGGCAGGCAAACCGGACGCTGTCATCTGGGGACTCAATTATGACGTCGCTGTCAACAAGGAATGTCAGCAGTGATGAGGTAAGCAGATATGTCGTCGTTTTCACCTTCGCATGCTCACCATCCCATGGCAGGCGCCATCTTTTCGCGACTTTCAAGATGATCGCTCTCGAATGCTGGCGCGACCAGAATCAGTCATGCTTCTTCGTCACCGACGACAAAATCATGCAGCGCTTCGAGGGATCATGGGTGTATGACACCACAGACAAGCCACCAGAGAAGGCGGCCACAATCGAGGAGCTCGCGGAGAAGATGGGTTTGGACCGAACTAGCTGAAGAGGACCGTTAATGAATTTGACGCTGCTATCAACGATAAGTAATTGACTTCATGAAGCTTGACTGCAAGGCCACTTCCGGTCTCTGAAGCCCAACAAGACCAACTGGGCCAAACCTATCATGAAGGTACCTTTCTACGGCTACCCGATGGCTTCAAATCTGACATCCACCTACGGTGATGTCCGAGACTGATTCTGATGCCCGTGTGCTGTCCTGCCAACGGCATTACGATTCCAGGGCTTTGGGCGGCCGGCGAGATGACAGGCCTCTTCTATAACGAATATCCCCCAGGCACTTCGTGCCTTCCGAGCATGACATGTGTGTGGCTGGTGCTGAGATGGTCCTACGTGGGATGCAGGCTCAGGCGAATGGTCTCGCGACTCCTTTTGAGAGACGAGACGCGGCATTAAGGATGGATCAGCAGGTGATGCGGAGTGATGGTGTGATGGTCTCTTGAAGTTGTGTTCCCGAGCTGTGAACTAACTTCGTTTTGAGCTTTGTTCGGCGCATTTCTGATCAAGTTTGGCATCAGAATGTGAGGTACCGTGCAATGATCGTGTGGCCCGTTCTTGAATTGGCATCTTCGTGAAATTGGTCACTTCCGGCTCGGTGTTCCGCAATAAGTTTGCTCTGTCACGGTAGCGTGGTGAGAATACGAACAACAGACGCTTCAAGCTTCATAGCAGGGCCCGGAACCCTGCATAAGGCATATTTGCCAAGAGCACAATCCCCGCAGGACCAAAATCTCCCCACCTTCGACTCATGTCTCCGTTACCTTCTCATTATCCTTCTGCGCCCAAACCAACATGAAGCTGTAGAGCGCCGCCATGAAGCAGGAGACTGCATGCAGCCGCACGCAACCACGAACCCAAACTATTAAGATGCAGCATCACTTGAGCTCTGGAGCCAGATTGCGGTCAGCGATCTGGAAAACGCGGATGCTTCATGGTCAACGCCTGCGCTAATGCTGCGATACTGCTGCAATGTAACCGCATGAAGCGCAACACCACTTCTGCAACCGGGTTATGGTTTGACTGTTCCTGTAAATGCTGCGTGGTGATCCTAGACGTCAATTTTAACTTGCCAGGGCCCCAACTTAGGAAGCCCGCGGACCATGTCAGTGCATGATAGATCGGCGGGTCTGATGTATGGGCCATGGCTGCTCTTTTAACCTGGATTGTCCCAGGTGAATTCGTCTTGTCGAGGCGCTGGATTTCTCTTAGAGTGAAGATGGCACAACAGTTGTGTGCGCTACTGCTACTCGCGCATATCGCTTTGGCTCAGAACGATATCGGCCCCGATCACTTAAAATATGTCAATCAGCTCATCGGCACAAACAATGGAGGCAAGACGTGGCTTTCATCTTAGCCAACACAACGTGCATTACTGACGAGCGTATAGGCAATGTATTTGCTGGAGCAACTCTGCCTTATGGTGTGGCCAAAGCCGTTGCCGACACTAACAGCAGCTCGGCCCAAGGTGGCTTCACAACAGATGGAAGTCCAGTCACGGGATTCAGTATGTTGCACGATTCAGGCACTGGGTATGACAAGAAGAAGATTTTGGTTGAGCGTGGAGGCTTACAGAACTCCAGAGGTGAACTATCGCTAGGCGATTTCGCACTTTTTCCTTATCAAGGTTGTGCAAATGATGAGGTTGACGGTTGCGTCTACCCAAAGAAAGCTCGAGCAACACCGTACCTCAACGAATCATTGCAAGCCTCACCAGGCTACTTCTCTCTTACCCTTCAGAGCGGCATCAATGTCGCTATGACGGCCGCTCAACATACTGCTCTATTCCGATTCTCGTTTGGGTCCGAGGCTTCGACAGGAAACGCTTCTTCGAGTCCACTGATCTTGATGGATCTGACCGACCTATCCAACTCTCGGCAAGACAACGCTAGCATTTCCGTTGACGGCACTACTGGAAGAATGACAGGTAATGGCCGCTTCTTGCCATCTTTCGGTACGGGAAATTACGTGGCATACTTCTGCGCCGACTTCCATGGCGCGATCAGGGATAATGGTATCTTTGTCAATACCCGAGCAAACACAAATGTAAAAGACCTGCAGATTTCTCGCGGCATCAACGGGTATCCATTACCGGGAGGAGCCTTTAATCGCTTCAGCAGCAGAAGCGATGTATTGGTCAGAGTTGGCTTAAGCTTCATCTCGTCTGAGCAGGCATGCAGCCTGGCAGAGAGCGAGATACCGGACTACGACTTCGATGCGACTCTATCGGCGGCGCAGAGTGCATGGAGGAAGCAGCTGAGCCCGATCGAGGTCTCATCCACCGGCATTAATGATTCGACATTGATGAACTTTTACAGTGGCATCTACCGCGTGTATGTTAACCCACAGAACTACACCGGCATAGTGCCCACGGTGTCCGGTGATACTGTTTGGTGGGATTCATTCTACTGGTAAGCCCACACTGTTCTCTATTGTTATATTGCCAGCTCATATCCTCCAGTATTTGGGACTTGTTCCGATCGCAAATGCCTTTCCAGATCATCACCGACACTTCGGCATTCATTTCCCAGTTGCAAGGACTGTTGAACATCTACCAGTACCAAGGCTGGCTGCCAGACTGTCACATGAGCTTGTGTAAAGGTTTTACCCAGGGCGGTAGCAATGCCGACGTTGTCTTTGCAGACGCGTATGCAAAGATCAATTCTTCCGAGGTCGACTGGAAAATGGCATACGAAGCAGTGGTCAAAGATGCCGAGGAGGAGCCCTATGGTCAGTGACAGAAGCCATTTTGGTGTCAAGCCCAGGCTGACGTTTATTTAGATTGGTGCTGCCAGGGTCGTGGTGGGCTCGACTCCTGGAAGAGCCATGGCTACATACCCCAAGAAGACTTTGACTACAAAGGCTTTGGTACTTACGCCCCAGCTAGACCCGACAACAGCCACTGACCGAGCTTCGCAGGCACCATGACACGCTCCATCTCACGTACGCTCGAGTACGCATACAACGACTTTTGCATTTCTGAGATTGCTGGAGGTTCTAGCAATCAGGCCGATCAGGAGAAGTATCGAAAATCATCCGAAAACTGGCTGAACCTGTTCAAGCCAGATCAGACGTCTTTCATTAACGGCACTGACACTGGATTCGTTGGCTTCTTCCAACCAAGGTTCCTCAACGAGACGTGGGGATTCCAAGACCCTTTGTACTGCAGCAACATCGACCCGAATCCCAACTCTGTGTGCTCCTTGCAAGCCGATGCTGGAGCGACGTTCGAGAGCAGTATCTGGGAATACCTCTTCTACGTGCCACACGACCAAGCGAAATTGATCAGCACATTTGGGGGCCCACGTGCATTCGTCCGTCGGCTTGAGTATTTGCACGACAAGAAGATCACATATATCGGCAACGAGCCTGCGTTCTTGACCGTCTACCAGTATCACTATGCTGGAAGGCCCGCGCTCTCAGCCAAGCGAGCGCATTTCTACATCCCAGATTACTTCCAGCCGACGGAAGGTGGATTGCCTGGAAACGACGATTCCGGCACAATGGGAGCGTTCGTGGCGATGTCGATGATGGGACTGTTCCCTTCGCCCGGGCAAAACGTCTACTTTATCATCCCGCCTTTCTTTGAGTCCGTCTCCATCACCTCCCCGGTGACGGGAAAAGTGGCAAAGATCAGAAATGTTAACTTTGATGCTGCGTACAATAATATTTACATCCAGAAGGCTACGCTGGATGGGCAAGATTACACGAAGAATTGGATTGATCACTCGTTCTTCACGGAAGGAAAGGAGCTTGTGCTATATCTGGGCGCGAATGAGAGTAGTTGGGGCACGCATGTCGCGGATCTGCCACCCAGTTTGAGCGAGTATCAGGGATTTTAGATGTGTATACGAGGCCATCGAGCCGGCACCAGAAGAGTACAGATAGACTATTGGATGCCTTTCCGGGCATTTAAAGATCATTTTTATTATTGACTACGACTTCTGACGCCTGCTCCATGCTCCATGGCACGTACATACCTTGCTTCCAGATTGTATCCCCTGACATCTTGGTAAGACCATATCACCTTCATCACAAAATGAACATAGTGCGCTGGGCCCTAAATCTCGCAAGTGATTCAGAACAAACATGGTGGATCTGCCCTCTACTCTTCGCCTTCGAAGCCGCAATATGTCCTGTGCTCGTCCTCAAAATCCCATGTACGTGGCACGAACCCTTGACCAAACGGACAGCATAGACTGATGATATCTCAAGACACCGAAATCGACTGGAAAGCCTACATGCAGCAAGTCGCTCAATACATCGCGGGTGAACGCGACTACATCAAATTGTACGGCGACACTGGCCCATTAGTCTACCCGGCCGCGCACGTCTACATTTATCGTTTTCTGTATTACATCACGGATCATGGCCAGGACATCGCACTCGCGCAGTACATGTTCATCGGACTTTACCTGGCGACTTTGGCATTCGTAATGCAATGCTATCGGCAGGCGAAAGTGCCACCTTACGTCTTCCCAATGCTGGTGCTGAGCAAGAGATTACATTCCATTTTCTTGCTTAGGCTTTTCAATGACGGCTTTGCAGTGTTTTTCTTGTTTGTGGCGGTGTGGTGTTATCAGAGGAAGCTATGGACGGTGGGGTCTTTGGCGTACAGTGTTGGGCTGGGAGTCAAGATGAGCTTGTTGCTTGCGCTGCCTGCTGTTGGGGTTGTGTTGTGGCAGGGCGTTGGGAGGGACAGGGCGTTGCGACAGGCTGGGCTCATGGCCCAAGTGCAGGTGAGTGGTCAATCGACATGGTCTCGGATTGGAATTGATTAGATTCAGGTGCTTCTGGGCTATCCTTTCCTGGCGCACCATCCACGGGACTACCTTTCACGAGCCTTTGAGTTCAGCAGGCAATTCTTCTTCAAGTGGACGGTCAACTGGCGTTTTATAGGAGAAGAGACATTTCTATCAAGACCGTTTTCAGCGGCACTCTTGGCCCTCCACGCTGCTTTGCTGTTGCTATTCATTGCCACGCGCTGGTTGAGGCCTGCTGGCACCTCCCTGCCTGGAGCGATTCAGCAATTCATCAATCCGCCATCTGAGCCGGTCCAAGCCAAGATTTCTCGACGAGTCACAGCAGAGTTCGTTTTGACGAGTGTCTTGACTGCTGTCAACATCGGCTGCCTGTGCGCAAGAAGCTTGCACTATCAATTCTATGCATACATAGCTTGGTCGACCCCTTTCCTGCTTTGGCGAAGTGGGCTGCACCCGGTTCTGAGCTATCTGGTGTGGACCGCTCAAGAGTGGGCCTGGAACGTCTACCCAAGCACGAACATCAGCTCTGCTGTCGTGGTCTCCTCTTTGGCAGTGACGACGATTGGCTCGTGGCTAGGTGGCGGTACACAGCCTTCCGACGTGGCACGCGAGCACACCGATTGAGACCTGCTTCACTCCTCTTCGTCCGATGGCGGCATTTGCGGTCCGGAATCCTCGTCTGAGTCTTCACCATACGCCGCCCTCTTCAAAAACTCCTCTGGCCAATACGGCATTTTTCGCCATGCCTTCTCATCGCCCACAACATTAACGATTTCACCGGCGATCTTGTTGTCTCGGTCAGCCAGCGCTGTCGCATCAACAAGCACATATGACCCGCGCTTCAGCCATATCGTGGATCGAAACTTCTGGTTCAACTCGGCCAGAATCTCCTTTCCGGATGGCAATTCCAGATGGTACAGGTTGTTGCCAGCAGCCTGCTTCAGACGAGCGATGGCCTGGTACTCGGCCAGGGAGTCGGGCGGCGTCAAGGTCTCCTCGGCCACAGCATTGATGGTCCGCTTGGGCTTCGGCATGGCGCTTGTATATGTCAGGTGGCTGCGTGATATACACCGAGAAACCTTTCTCTGCGTTAGGCTAGAGCTTTTTGGTGCAAATAGCCGGCAGCAGTGATGCAAATCCTATGCCGATGATCTGGCTCTACACAGTGTCGAGTGCAAATGCTGATTTGAATGATTTTTCGTTGTTCAGCACCAAGCTAGCGCCAGGCAATTAATTCACCGCTATGGAGTGACCGTGCGTTTGTTGCCAGTCAGGATGTTAGGGTAGACTGCTTTCCAAGCCCCACAATGCACGTATCCAGCGCTAGTTCTAACCAGAGTTCATTTTTCGCGGAGGTCAAAGTATGCGCCGTCGATGGCCCAAGACTGCAGTATCAGGAAGCTTGACCTGTTCAGCAGGGAAATCATCTATTATGGGTGCACACCGCACACCACCCATCATCGACCATGCGTCAGATGACGCTTCTGCGCCGTGCCGCAGCCCGCAGTGTGTGCGGGAGATTGCTCGGTAACGTGGAAGGCCCGTGCTCATTGGACGTTTTTCAACGATAGTCATGTTATACATCTGCACGTGGAAGCTTGTACGCTGGACGGAGACGGGGGATAAGCCGTGTTGCACGCAGCCAGAAGAGGGGGTTGGCAGGAGAGTGGTAACCGTGCGTGTTCCTGCTCTTTTAGGAGTATCTCGCATTGATAGAAGCAGATTCAAGCATTGTTTGTTGACAGTGTGGAGTGCGATGCGGCTGCTTGAATAATCGACGCAGACAAACGAGGACTTGGCAAGACACCGTGATTGGGGCTACGTGGCGAGCGCATTAGTCGATGCACCAGAGCCCAATGTTCTCCATTTTCAGAGACAGGCGTGGCAGACAAGAGCAGAAAGCAACACAGCCACTCCTGAGCGGATCACCCGAGACATCGCGACAACGTGTTGCTGGACGAAACGTCGCGGTTGACGACGACGATGTAGACGATGACGAGGACAATGGCGATGACGACAATGAAGCATTCTCGCCGAGACACGGCGCGGGACACAGGGTAGCATACTTCGATCAAGCGCACGATCGATACGACGAGGGCGAAGATGGAGAGGATGGTGAGGAGGACGACAACGAGGACGGCGATGCGCGAGACACGCCACTGCTACCCATCTTCTCGGCCGCTCACCTAGATCGGCTGCCACTGTACAACATCACGCACGCGATCCGGCTGTTGATTGTGCAACGATGCGAAACAACGCTTTCATGGGAGCAGCTGCGCAGTCCGCAAATCAGTCAGTTCTTGGTCAAGCCGGTGCAGAATCAGATCAGGACAAATCACTTCAATCGTGCCACACTCTGCGCATTGATTGCGAACGCGTTGCAGTTCCAAAAAGAGGCGCAGTTACATCCTGGTAATGTGGGCGTGTCCAGGACAAGGGCGCTGGTCAGTGAGCTGCTGGCGATGAGGCTAGTTAAGGAGTTCACCACCAGGGAGCTCATCGATGCGCTGTCGTATGACTTCGATCCGTTGCAAGGTCTGTCGCCTTCGACGACGGTCGGCACTGCGACGCCTGCACTGAGAGATGCCCAGGGCCAAAGGACGCAAGCAAGAGGCGCAAGGGTCAGTACAATCGAGATCGCTATTCGAGCTCAAGCCAAACGCTTCCTTGCGCATCCGTTGGTAGTGCAGCATCTCGAGGCAATATGGGCAGGTACAGTGGTATTTCATTCAGAGGCAGACAACCTCCACCGCAAGCCTCGCAGGCGCGAGTTGTGCCACCCGTCATCTGGGCAGGCAGGCTACGGCACAATGGAAGATCATGCTTCCAGCGCCATGCCTGCTGACTCTATGCTCTCGCGCAAAGCTGGCGATATGCGATCAAGCAAAAGACCTGCATATTCGCGGCAGGGTCGTCGTGCGGTAACGCTGTATGATCCACGCGATGCGTCCCTGTTCAAGCTGAGTCGTCTGCGTGTGCCGCGATATCGGCAGGTCTTCAGTACTGTAAGCTTTGCGATCATGCTCGGCCTCTTCCTCGCAGTCCTCATCGACCGCAGCCTTGACATCACTGCACTGGAAGTCCTCTTTTGGTTCTGGTCGGCAGGCTACATGCTTGATGAAGTGGTTGGTTTCACAGAGCAGGGCTTTGGACTTTATATAATGAGCTTCTGGAACGCATTCGACCTTGGCATTCTGCTGCTGTTCGTGGCGTACTACTGTCTCCGGCTCTACGGCATCGTACTCGCAGACGTGGGCAAGCATCGGATCGCGAGTATGGCATACGACGTTCTCGCATCCACTGCTGTACTGCTTTTCCCTCGATTATTCAGTGTGCTCGATCATTATCGCTACTTTTCGCAACTCCTCATCGCCTTCCGGCTAATGGCCCAGGATCTGATGGCAATCTTGGTACTGATCCTCATCTCGTGCTCTGGCTTCTTCGTCGCCTTCACTCTGTCCTTCTCGGACGAGAACACCAACGGCAATGATGTTGCGTACGCGCTATTCCAGCTGCTGATGGGCTTCACTCCTGCAGCGTGGGACAGATGGCCGGCCTACAATTTGCTTGGCAAGATGATCATGAGCGCGTTTCTGGTCATCTGTCACTTCCTCATTGTCACCATCCTCATCACTGTGCTCACCAACAGCTTCATGGCAATCGTCAAGAACGCGGATGAGGAGCACCAGTTCCTCTTTGCAGTAAACACCATCTCAATGGTCAAGTCCGATGCGCTATTCAGCTATATTGCACCGACGAATGTCATCGGCTGGCTGCTGAGTCCGCTGCGTTCTGTCATGCCGTTCCGACAATACGTCAAGTTCAACAGGACAATCATCAAGGTTACGCACTTTCCGGTCCTATTCTTCATCTTCGGCTACGAGCGCGTCGTGCTTTCGCGGTACGCATACGAGCCAATGGATCTGATTGAGAAGCCAGCAATAAGCCAAAGCAAACCGCTCGCATTCAGCTTCAGCAAGACACAGGAAGTATTCAGTCCTGGTCGTCGCCTTCGTGAGCCGTCTGTCATCAGCTTCCACAAGGATCGCGCTCTAGACGAGGTCTTCCGCAGACCCTACAGAGGTGATACAATGCGGACAACGACACCTGGCATGGACGTCGACCGGCGCAACTCGAGCAATGTGGTGGATCAGTGGATGCAGACTGCGGAAAACGAAGGTGGCGCTAGTCCACCGCTGGAGGAACCTAGGAGTGTACTTGAGCGACTGGAGCACAGACGGCCATTGTACAGGCGCGCTGCTACGGCAGAACGAATGCGGAAGCTACGAAGTCGAGACTTTTCAACAGCGACAAGGAGCGTGGCGAGCGACCCTGATTTGGTTTCTATGACTGCCTCGAGACGACAACCGCATAGGATTGACGAGGAGTCTGAGGAAATGCTGGATATGAGTACCGAGAACTTGCCGCAAGAGACGGATGCTGATGGCGACGATGAGAACTACGAGTCAGATCATACGACGCCTGCTTTGGGCGAGAGTGCCTTGTCCGCCGCGGATCGCCGGACCACGACTACCGAAGGTCAGACGGAGGACGAGTTCTATCAGACACTTACTGCAAGCAAAGCAATGTGGGGGCAACCATCTGCGTCGGCTCAGGTACGCCTCCAAGATCCGCCAAACCTGCTGCCAACAAGTGGTCCGGCTCACCAAGTCAAGGCTAATGCACCACGTCAAAACCACGGTCGCAATGTCTCGAGTGCTACCATCCTGTTCGCGCCACAAGGTCAGACAGACGAATCCTCTGCATCAGGAGCAAAGAAAGCTTCGCGATCGACTACTGCCAGGCACAGTGGAGAGACCGCGACTGGTACCACGACACCGAAGGCTGCAAATGTCAGTGCTGCCCGCACCCCAAAGCGGCAGCAGGCGCAAGCAGCTCGTGCAAGACCTGTCATGCCACCAAGGCAGCAGACTGCACCAGGACGGCCGCCGCATATGGGCGGATTGACGTTTCTGGACATACCGCAGCGGAGGCGAAGAGAGCCGTCATTTAATGCTCGAGCACTTGACCTCGCTAGTGAGATTGGCGACAACAAGTGGAATCCAGGTGGCGGCATTGACGTAGGCGGCATTTCTGGTATGCCTGCTTCTTTTAGTGAGCAGGTGATGCGGGAGCGTGAGATGGAACGTGAGCGTGAAGCAGAGAAAAGACGGAGCGCAGAGGAGGAGAAAGGCATGGTGAATCGCATCTTGCTGGCGCGAATGAACACGCTTGAGGAAGGCTTCAAGGAGGTACTCAAGGCAGTCAAAGACAATGCCGGATCGTCTCGTCGAGAGTCCGAGGCTGACGGTTCATCTTTGAAACGCGGAGCTAAGCAGGATCGCGGGAAAGAATCTGCTCACGCGATGGCTCCCAAGACGCCGATCGCGAGGACCAGCGGCAACGAGGCTGTGAAATTCAAGAAGAGTCCGAGCAAGCTGCAGATGGAGAGGAGAAACACAAAGGGCAAGGAAGTGGAGAATCAGAAGGCAGTGCAACCTCAGGTCGCGAGTCCGGACAGTGTGCAGACTGTGACGGAAGCTCGGGCGCAAACAGTCTTCGACAATCGGGAAGATATTGGTGAGGGTTCTGCTGGCGATTTCGAGGAGAGGCCCGGTACGGCCTTCTTTACGGGCGAGAAGGCGCAGAGTGAAAAATGAGAATGACAGCATGGCAATGGCGAGGTTGTTGCAGTTTCAGCATTTCGGTTGTAGCATTTCGATGGCGGAACATGGCGAGGCAGCGTTCGAGCATACATCAAGAGGGATTGTTATGCGTTATCACTGAGGCAAACCAGGTGCATTGGGTGGATTATTTCGCTGCGACCGAGTCTTGCACAGAGCGACATGGCTTGATTATATGGCGGAACAGTACATTTCGAGCGAAATCTTGTTTAATGTTTGTTAACTCTCCGAGCAGATTCGCGACTCATTGCATTCGGTCTAGATTCCTCCACCTGCTCCTTCGTTAGAGTGCATAAAATCTGTGCTGGGATGACAGGCAGTATGACCTGATCTGTGCGGCTCAACGTGATATGTGCCTTGATTGCGCTTCTTGAGCTCGTCGTCGCGCCATTGTTTGACGAAGTATGAACCGCCAAGGACGCTGACGGAGATGAGTGCTGTACTCCAGCGACTATGATAAAGGATCAGTATGGCTGTGATGGGAGGGGTGATGGGATGAGTGAGGGCGTACTTGATCCAGGCCATGATTTTGACGGTGATGGAGCGGAGGAGTCAGTGGCGACAGTGTCAATGCTTGATAATCCCTCAAGAGATCCTCAAGAGGTCTGAGGTTGTTGATTGAGGGTGTGGTCCTCTCTGATTGTTGACTGCTGGCCAACCACCCAATGCATGGTTACCACCTGAGAGTAGTGAGACCGCGAGAGTTTCCAGATTGTTGTCTCCCCGCAAACCCCAAGCTTTCTCCACATGATCGGCGTCAGGGGATACAGTCCATTGGTTGATCTGGCCGACCATGGATCGGGTTGTGATGCCGGTGGCGTAGGCCGTTTCGCCGAAAACACCCACAGCTCAAAGTCACCATATCCACGGCATCACCTCGACACGCAGAAGGATCTCTGTCGCGGAAGTTTTAAGTGAGGCATCTTCGACTAGCACCGAGACCATAGTCATCGCCAAAACCTGCTATTATGGCATCCTCGTCGACTCCGGCGACTCCGCTGCTCTACAGCGCTATTGCGTACAGAAACACAATCCTCACCGAGCATACGACCTCCGCCGTCTCTGGCGCCAGCACCCTCGCCTCAGTCATCCTCCCGAAGATTTCCCACGATAGCTCCTCCAAGCAGACGTACACGCACGGCCCAAACTTCATCCACTACCTCGCGGATGGAAATGCCTCCTCCAATAGCCCAGACAGCCTGAACGCCAAAGGCCTGACATATCTCGTCGTCGCAAAAGCAGACCTGGGAAAGCGCATACCATTCGGATTCCTGGTCGAGATCAAGAAGAGATTCTTGCGGCAATACGACCCGCTCAGCACGCACTTCGAGTCTCTGCCTGCCTATGGCGCTGCGGCCTTTAATTCGCAACTCAAGACCCTGATGGTGGAGTATGGCACGACAAAAGGAGGACAGGATGATGCTTTTGCGAATGTGCAGCGCGATATTAATAATGTGCGTGGGATTATGACCCAGAATATTGAGCAGGTGCTTGAAAGAGGGGAGCGAATTGATATTTTGGTTGATAAGACTGATCGATTGGGGGGCAGTGCAAGGGACTTTAGGGTGAGGAGTCGTGGGTTGAGGAGGAAGATGTGGTGGAAGAATGTTAGGTTGATGGTGCTGCTGGCTGTCGTGGTTGTATTCTTAGTCTACCTGCTGGTAGGTGCTGGCTGTGGTCTGCCTGGTGAGTCTGAGCCATTCATGCGTCTTAAGTTACAACATACTGATTCTATCACAGCTTGGGGCAGATGCGTGGGTCACTCCAACTAACGTGCGCGAGCTTCTGATGTCCAATTTTGTGGCGTTCTAGCGGACATGGTATCACTATGTACAGAATCACGACGGCATGATCTCAAAATCCATCTCATCCTACGCACTCTCACCCCAGCCCAACTCCTCATCCAACCTCTTCTGCGCATTCTCAATATCAAACCCATTCGCACCTTCCATCAGCCCCCTCTTCTTTACCTCCCTCACCATCTCTACGAAATCCTCATCACCCTCCTCCGCCTTCTTGTTAAACGCATCCCAGTTCTCTTTCAACCACTTCACATCCCCACCCGCCGGCGGCAGTACGAATCCCGCTTCAACTCCACCAACCAAACCACCAAGAATGATGAAAGATCGGAGACTAGTATCTGGATCAGGCGCCGCGCGCTTGACTTTGGGGAGGCCAACCCCGATGATGCGGTCCCAGGCTTTGGTCACTTGCAAGGAGAGGTCGTCCCAGTGTTCTTGTGTGCGACTAGGTCCTACGCGGACATGGGCTCGGACGTGGTTTTGGCCTGTGCGTCGCTTGCCGCCTATGTAGGAGACGGTCTTGGAAATGTCGTGGTAGGACACATTCACGAACATCTTGGGTGTGGTGAATTTGGTGGAGTGGATGTCTGTGATTGCGACGGCTAGATCGTCTTGTTGGGAGGCCGTGAGTGGCATACTGTGCTGAACTTCGTAGAGAGGCATGGTGGGCTATGTGATGAAGATGCTGTGCTGGAAGTCGAGCTTGAAGATTGTAGAGAAGCTCTTAGACTTGTACTCAGTTATGTGTATTGCTATTTGACCCTGTCGCATATGTATGCTGCCCCTCAGCGGGGCACTCGTGCTAAGGTACTCGGGTGGGAAAAGACAACCACATTCGGCGACAATCATACACATTCCGCTTGAGTGGAACACGAAAAACAGCTCCCATCAGACCGACGCCAGATATCCTGACTTTGCTCGAGCGCCTTTGCCTTCTCACCAAGGCTGAATCATATCAGCACGGATAGCTCTACCACAGTCTCCATCTCGATTGCCATTGATCACGTCCTTGACGAAGATACCGCCTTCCGCAGGATCTTTCGCTCCCATCTGCCACATATGTTAGGTCTTCGAAACGCGACAATTTCGCAATGACATACCTTCTTGAGCGTCTCAGCGCCAAAACCGGCAAGTCCAGTAGCCAGGAAGCCAGGCGAGATGGCCCAGATCTTGACGCCATCGTTGCCTAGAATCTTCACCCATTCTCGCATCACCATATTCAGGCCCGTTTTTGAGCTCCGATAGCTGGTGACGGGGTTGGTTTGCTTTTCTTTCGGCCACCCTGCCGGCAATGGAGCGTTCAGTCTTTCGAACATTGTCAGGTCTTGCCTCTCGGTTTCTGACAGTGGCGATGTTCCGCTTGTCATGAACAGGAGCCGCGGGTCGCTCGATTTGAGCAGCAGGGGAACGGCGTATGTGGTGAGGACATTTGTACACGATACGTTGACATCCCATGATTTGTTGAAAGCCTCGCGAGTTGAGAGTGTTCCATCTTGCATCTGGCGGTCGAAGCTGGCCCCGGCGTTATTCACCAGGACATGGAGCTTGCCGTATTTCGGGTCAATGTGTTGAACAGCCTCTTCGATAGACTCGTCAGACGTTATGTCGATTCGGATAACGCTGAGAACACTGGCGGTCTTTGGTATTTCTTTCTTGATAAGCTCGGCCGCTTCGTGACCTCTCTCTAGACTGCGAGAGCCGATGAGGATTTCAAAGCCTGTAGGCTCTTTGGCGAGAGAGCGCACAATCTCCAGGCCTAAGCCAGTGTTCGCGCCAGTGATGAAGACAATTGGTGTGTGTGCCATTGCTGCTGCTGCCTATATATGGTCCTGTGCATTGACAGATTGGGAGACTCCTCAATCTAATGTCTGTTTCACCTCAAAGATCGAAGTATATACGTATAATGTGATCGCGCGAAGGCTCTGACCAAAGCTGTCAAGTCCGTCTTTGCGTTACAAAGGACCAGAGGACTGGCGAGCGTACACATTTGATACGAACGGGGACCTAAGTCATAGTCAGGCCTGCTTTAGTCGGAGAAAATGGAGAACAGCACTATTGCTATGCAGCCACAAGTCAATGACAAATGACTGAAAGATTCAGTTACACATCGGTCGAGTGACCAAGAGGGTGATGTATACCGATTCATGCTCGAATCCTGAATACCTATGCGCAAGCTTATGGCAAATGTCTGTGGCACCGACTGACCAAGAATCCAAAATGGTTTGATCACAATGCACGAGGATGTCTATTGAGGATGATTTTCCAGTCATCTTATCCACACAAGAGCGTTCCGCCTGTGCTGCATATACAACATCAAAGGCCTCTGTATTGAGGCTCAATCGCCTCATGCCCGCCACCGTACTGATTGATTCAGGATATCTCGACAATGACACCACCAAACGCCAATTTCTGTTAGACTATGCCCAAGCCATGGAGACCATGGCCACTTTTGCTCCAATCGATGAGCATCAGACTGATCTCTGTGACTGTGCGTCATCATCAAACCAGGAATTGATTGCGCCCAATAACATCTTCCATACATTCCCATTCGACGGCTCATGATCGACGATGTCCCTGTCAGGGTCAGCACCAAACACAATATGCAGTAGAGTACAAGGCGGCATACAGTGGCAGGCCAAGGCCTGAGTCGAGGTGATCCAGCTTCATGATGGCTGCGGGATCATTGCCGAAGCGTATGAACTCGATACCAATGGGCGCTTGATCAACTTGACGTTGCTGAAGTCTCTGAACCAGACCTTCGATTGTTTTGGCGAGATCGCATCGGGGCTGCCAGATACCTGTGGTCAGCACGTAAATGTTAAGCCCCCGAATACCCTTATCTCGAGATCGTCCGAGACGCCAGAAACTGCGCGAGCTGTTTTGAGAATCGAAAATGCGTATAAGATCTCCCAATCTCATACGGGCGTCGACCGTTCCAGATGGCCGCACTAATCCGGCAAGCTCGACTAGCGCGCTGGACTTTTTTGATTTCTCTGTGCGTTTATCATTCATGAAGAAGAGCTCGATGCCGTCAGGGTCGCAGTCCTTTACCATATACGCAAGTGCGCCAAGAAGTGCCTTCATCTCGCCCCAGAAGCTTGCCATTGAGTTAGAATCATCCACCAAGAACATCTTACCAAAACGTCAGTGAGCGCATGTGTATCCGTTTACAGTCAATAAACTCACGTGGTCTCGTTGGTCGAGATGTACTCGGTACGTAGGGTGGTCTAACGGGTCTCTTCTTCTGCTGCTCCTCCAAGAAATGGCTTTTTGCACGGATAAGAAAGGAAGAGGATCCTTCATAGTCTTGATCAGCTTTCCGGGAGGGCCATTGCTTGTCGAATGAGAGTTGGCAGTGGCACTGTGCGGGGGGACCGCCTGGCTTGCGTAAACCTGCGCCTCCTCCTGCTCCTCTGCCCCCGCGACGACCGAAAAGGAGGTGTGAGTGCGGCTTTGGAAGCCGATCGCTGCGGTGTCTGACGCGAATACGGCGGGCCGGACTTTAGATCTATGAGGATGCCAATCTTGCTGTGGACGGCGGAGGCTCTCAGACTCTAAGATCGGTGATCGGCTTGAAGGTAGAGTCGGCGTAGGGCTTGAGCGCACAGACATGGATTTTTTGAGAGCTGTTGCGGGTCCAGCAATCGCGGCATATTCTCCTTGCTCACCATTACGATCTACGAAAAGGCCCTGCGAGAATCGTGGATCCAAGATGTCATTGTGAACGTGGCCATTGCTCAACCTCTCTGGAGTCTTGTTCATCCTACTGTTACCGATCTCGTCAGTTCCGGGCATTCTGGGTTGTGGAGACCTTGAGGCAGACTCGTTCGGATCAAAATTGCCTGTCTGGATGCCCCGAAACTGGTCAATTGAGCCTCGCGGGCTCTCCGTGAAGCCAATATCTGGTATGACGGGAAGTTTCGATATCGTGCTGGCCCTCCATCGCGGATGTGCAAGCGTTGATGGCCTAGCATCGTGACTCGAGGAGGAAGTACGGCTGCTTTTTAGCTTTTGGCAAGCTTCTTCAATTACGCTGTCGGCGCGGTAGATCAACTGTTTTGCATGCAGACGGGCGTCCGCTTGATCATGCAACATATGTTTCACGATCTCATCGACGACATCTCCCGTGATGAAATCACTTCTTCTAAGATTGTCCCTGATCTGGCGGTGCATTTCGTCGACACTTCGCCGCTTGCCCTTGCCGTTGTGAAAGCAGTCGCCTCCTCGAAAGTGGGGAGGCTTGTCGGTATCGTCAAGTCGATGTCGTCGATATCGCTCCACGCCCTGCCAGCCCAGAACAACCCAGACTGCAGCCTCACTCAAGACACAACCGAACGACCATATGTCTGTGCTTCGCTTGATGTTGAGTCGCTGTTGCTCGCTAAACTCCGACCACGCGTAGCATTCAGGCGCACCTGTAATACGTCAATAATTTGGTCTTACTGTCTAGCATCGCATAGGACTAACCGTAGGTTCGAGTCCCGAAAGAGTATTGGTCAGTGGCTTCGCGTGCACCTCGATTTATCTGCTTGAAATGGCTGAGCCCCAAATCGGCCAATTTGAAAGTCCACCGATATGGGGACTTATTATTCTCGCCTAGAACGAGGATGTTCTTGGGTTTGATATCTTGATGCCATCTTGAAATAGTCAGCGAAATATCCAAGAAGCCAAGAAACGCATGTCTGTTCACCCTTGAAGAATTGATCTTCTGCCGTAGTCGGTTTCGTCAAGGCTTTGCTCATGAAGCCGTGAAAGGGCTTTGGAAACATCCAACAAGCTGCGCCAGAAGGCAATGATATCATCTCCTTCGGAAGGAGGTTGCCTCTTTTGCATGTAATGCTCGAATGTACCCTCATTCGCATATTCCAGTATTATGTTGTACGTCTCGCGGTAAATGTAGCTTCCGTAGTAGCCGATCATAGTAGGAGAAGGAAGCGTTTCCTGATGGTTCGAAAGTCGCATGAAGGCTTCAACTTCACGGTCGTAGTAGTGTTTAGCTTGTAGCCCAGTGTACGTCTTGAGCACGTAGCAATGGTTGCAGGATGAGACGCGACCCTGTTGTGGCAGCAGTCAGTCGATGCCAATCCCTTTTCAACTTTTCTCTCAGGATCTGCTCACCTCCTGTGTCCGTCTTTCCAAGTGATCATAATCGGGATGCACCTTGACCAGATCGACTGTTGCGCTGCCACCTTCATCGAGGCGTTCTCGCCGGACGAATGGCATGATTTTCTTTGGGTTGATCGTAGGACTGCTGCTACTCGACAGGAAAGGAACACAGAATTTCCACTGCATCTCGTCGAACTTCTGCCAGAAGTCATCATGGCCTGTCGGGAATCGGTCTGGACGAGCACTGAGCGGCAGGCAACTGTCGTGAAGACTATCATTTGTCGCGAAATGCAGGATGAACGGACCCTGGCCAATGGATAGGAGTATGCAAAATATCCGAGGACAGTCTTTCACGATGTCTGCTGCGTTCACGCGACAAGAGTCCTCGCCAAGAACCGCATCACGAAGCTTCCTGACGAAGGCATGATTGCCCTCGTTGAATTTCCGTTCAATGATCCGGTAAGGCACGAACCGAGCCTTCTCGACTGAATCGTTCGATGTTGGACTCTCGCATGTGACTGTGATCTCCTCAATCCAGCTGTGGAACTGCTGAAGCTCGGGCAGGTGGTCAGATTGTGTGCTCCCCATCTCTCCGCGCTGGTGCGGCGGCGCAGCGCCTTTGGCCGCTGATGAGAATGGCCGATTGAGGCCCTTGTCTAGGCCGTGAGAATGGGGCAGTGCTGCGAAGGTCAGTAAACCATTCGCTAGGGCACCACAGACGCGCTCTGCTTTAGTGCGCGCGAATCAAACGTCACGCGCATGGGAAACCCACCCACAACTCAGCCTGCTTGGGCCTGCTAGGTACTCGTGCACTGGAATAGCAAGACTGGCAAGGCTTTTCTCAAAGCGCCGAGTGCAAAGGGACAGAGTCGCACGCACGGCAGTATTGCGATAGGCAAGGGAAGCCAAAGTTGACCAGGCTGCGCAGACATGAGGAATGCTCGAAGATGGTCGCCTTCAATAGTGGGGGCGGGCGCATGTATAGCCAATCTATGCAGCCGAAAACCGCCACCTCAGGCTTCACCGGCCGGCAGCAGCATGCAGACTCGGCCCGTCTTTCCGATCCGAATATCCTCATCCTCGCTACTTGTGCTTCTGACTCCTTCAAATCGAGCAAAATCACCTTAGATGTGAGGTGTCTGATAGGTTCTCCTCGTCCCTGTGTCTTTCTCTGCGCTTCTCTCTCCAGTGGACGACGTACCACGCGGCAAATGTGAGACACATCAACGGGATGCTCACCACAATGAAGAACTGCAGGGCACCGTATCCAATGTTATGTCCTGAAAAGCCTGAAGAACTTGTCGAAAAGTCAACGATCGGCGTACTCATCAGGGTCTATCGCAGCGGTTAGTCCATTGCAATCAACTTATCGAGTCTGACTCACCGATATGAATGTGCCTGGAAGGAAAAACAATGTGACCAGCGTTATTGCGCGCATCGAGACCGTCTCGACCTGAGTCTTCCGCGCGATGTATTGCATTTCCTTCGTCATTGCCTCCATTTTCTCGGTCGATACCTTAGCCTCCTCCGCAAGCTTATTGCTCGCCTTCATGCCTTGCTCCTGCAGAACCGAGTTCAGCTACACCCCGTCAGCAATTACTCGCGAGCATAAGGTCCATGTATCCCTACCACGGCCTTGCGCTCATTGATCATGTGCGTCAATGTCTCCACCCGTGTCCTCTGCATACGTAACTTATCGACAATATCGTCCATGTCGCACTGAAACCTTGAAAATGCAGACAAGACGTCTTGATTGACCATAGAGGCATTGTCTCTGCTTTCGAATGCTGTCTTGTAGGACTTCTGAAGCCGCTCAATGATGTAGCAGTTTGAGCTGAGGATCAGTAGTAATTCGTTCGACTTTTCTTGTAAGGAGAGCACCTTTGGGAGATCGCGGAAGGAGAACGGATCCATCGCCGGTTGTGGCGATCTCTGGAAAGTCTCTTGCGGTACTGTCTTCTCGACGCCGCTGTACGTTGTACTACTTCTCATGGTACTCCGCGACAATGATCGTTTTGCAGTGTCTGGCAACGTTTGGAATGACCACTTCCTCGCGGGTGGTCTTGTACGCATTTTCGGCGCAATCTTCTGCTCAGCCGCAATTGTTTGGGGTGGTAGCTGAAGGGGCGGTCTTGCTGGCGGGCCTATCAAGCTCGAACCGGCGGATGACAAGGTCAATAGCGGGCTTGTCAGCTCCTGAAACTGCGTTTCTAGCTCGTTGATGTACCAATGCCAATTTTCACCTGCCCAAGCAGCAATCAAGGCATGTGTATCAATAGCGCTGGTGAGTGCGGACCAAGCATGTTCTGACTGATGGCCACTTTGAACTGTTTCCCGAAGCGTATGTTTCGTGATCAGGTCCTGCATTAAAGAATTGCCTTTCACGATGATCCACGTAGATTGCTCGGTCTCGATATCGTACTTTTGGTACACTGAGCATTGCCGAATGGACCAAGGGTTGATGTCAGGCGTCCTCTCCACCGATTTCAGACTGTAGCATACTTCGACATGGCGCCCACTGCGGCTCAGCTCGTTAATGCCAAATCCTCTATCCGATGATACTAATCGGCTATCGGTGGATATAGTGCTGAAATGGAAATCCCGAGGACTATGCTGACTGCCGAAAGGAAAGACCACCTCGAGGAAAGCGGGCATAACCTGCAGATACGTCATGGCATACGTGAACATCTCATAAGTCGCGTTCAGCGGTGCACGAGAGTGTGGTGCCTGTAGGAAGCTTTTCCCATGACCACAGAAGTCAGCTCAAGCCGAGCGGCGGAATTGCAGATGGATACGAACACAAATCGTCTACGAGGATCTGATCGATGCTGCGTGATTGCGGTTTCAAAATGAGCCTTCAGCGCGCCGTAGTTGACCACTTCGCTTGCGTGGTATCCTGGCGGAACGTCAGAGACAGTATGAAAACAGCTTGCGGCAGGGTCGTTACCTTCGTCATATCGCCTGAGCTCCCAGAACGTGATGCGTGCTGCTGCCGCGCCACTGAACAAGCACTCTGATCGCTCCAAGAGTTGTTGTCTTAGAGCAAGAAGAGTGTGCTCCCGGGTCCTGGAGCAAAGTACGTTGGTAGGATATTCAGTCGGCGTTTTGCAAACATCCTGCAGCCTTTGGAGGTGATCTCTAGTGGGTGCTGATAAACTCATGGCGATCTTCTCCTGCCCTTATGCTTGCGAACGTGCAGAGACAGAGAAGAAAGTACAGTCGACTTATACCAGCGTGATTATAAGTAAGGAGACAAGGCAGGTTGATATGGGGCTATGCGCCTGGTGGTGGCTCAGGTGCGCATGGAATTCAGCCGTGCCTTGCATATGCGCGGTACCGCCCAGCCAAGTGGTGGCGACCTCGTCTTCACGAAGGCCATGCATGACAATAACTTTCGACGATATATCTAGAGAGAAGAAGAGTGTGTTTTGAAGATGTGAAGTTCAGGTTGCCATAGCACTTGGCCTTGAGACACGCGCCTGCCTTCTTCCCCACATCAAACTGCTTCCTCAGACTTGAGTACCCTTCAAACACTCCCTCAGCTAGCCCTCGTACCATCTCAATGCCGCGATGGCGTCCTTCTGAGGCTACATTGACAGTCAGCGGACAACAAGCAGATACGACCGGTGTACGCGCCTTCGTCAGCTTCGACGGGGTCCAAAACGTGTAGTAATCGTTCACCAACTAGGCGATGGTCAGCCCCAGCGACGAAACAGAACGATGCAGCCCAGTGCGACATACTTCCACCATGTAGTCCCAGCCATCATAGTCGCCAAACTCTCTTCGCAGCCAATCGACCAGTGCAGACCTTCGAAGGCGATAATGCGGGTACTGATCTGTGGTCCAATCGCCCGCCATTTCCGAGACGCTGTGGCTGTGTATCAATGTACTGCGCCAGTCGCTTGAGCACCTGAGTGATTATGCCCCGTGACCGACTACGCAGTTCACCGGGCCTTGAAGGTTGGATCTGAGGTAGGAATGCTGGTCTTATTCCACAGCCTTTTAAGAGCCTTGTTGCTCAAGGGCGGCCTCTGAAATAGTCACGGGATATCTCTCTGCCTTCTTGCGTGGTCGGACCTAATTGGCCGTGCACACTCACCGGAGCTGGGTCGCATGCATGCGTGGCTTGTGTCACGAATGCCGGTTTTCACGTCGAGGCTATGGTGAAAAGATAGCGGCATAGCCAGCGTAAAAACCCGGCGGACAAGTCAGCGCTGAGACGAAGGACCGCTTGAAGCTGATAAGGCCAGTGCTTCACCCAGCAAGTAGATGCGCTGTATACAGTCTCAACTAGCCTTGGGAACTCTAGTCAGAGGAGGCACAGGGCCTGGAGCAGAGGTTCCATATGGTTACAGACTCGAGAATCACAGATACATTCCTCTGCGAGGCCTCTCCTATCACGAACCGCTGGATCAACGAGTACAGATTCAATCAGACCGTTAGATCACTCATCTTCGCGCACAAGCTGCATCAAACCATAAGACCGACGGGCCTACACGAAACTGCTTGTTCTTTTTCTCGTTTCCCGCACCTCTATATGCAGAGACGCTCAAGGTATTTCTACAGAAATGCACAGTACCCACTACTCGCTACATCTCCCCCTCAACACCTAATGCCCATGCCCATCATCCTCACCCCTCTGCTCCGGGTCCAGCTTGATCAACGTATCAATCCTCATAATCGCCACACAAGCCTCCACAGCCGACTTCAGCTGCTTGACTTTCGACATGCTGGGCTCCAGCACGCCAGCTTTCACACAGTCGTGCACGCGGCCCTTGACAAGGTCCAGGCCGTAGTTCTTGTAGCCCTTCGCTTTCGCGAGAGCCTTTGCTTCGGAGTCTAAAGCTTGCTGTGAGGGGGTCTTGGCCGGCGCTGGAGGTTGTCCATTAGTCTGTGCGGGGCCGTGTGCGTTTGGTGATGGGTCTGATGTCCGTTGGGAGAGGGCGTGGCGCGAGCGGAGTTGGGCGACGAGTTCAGAGCTGTCTTTTGCTGCGTTGACGGCGAGGATGGTGGGGATGGTGAGGAGGGACTGGGCGAAGGCGCCGATGGCCATCTGTTCTCTTGAGCCCTGTCGATCATGTTAGCTCACATACCGTCATGCGTATACGACCCAAACTCACGACGCTGGTTGCCCACTCCTCGAGATAGATGTGTAGCGCCGTCTCAACCGCTCCTCCACCCGGCACTATCCTGCCCGACTCCAGCGTCCGCTTGACAGCCGACAGCGAGTCGTGAACCGAGCGCTCCATCTCATCGAGAGAATACTCATTCGGCCCTCGCAAGATGATCGAAGCAGCAGTGTGCACCTTTGGACCCTTGACAAGAATGCACTCGTCGTCACTAATCCTCTCCTGAGTTACCTCCTCCGCCTGACCCAGGTTCTTCGGGTCGAACGATTCATCGCCGTTCATGTCTGCGAGCGTGCCTACCATAGTCGCACCCGTCGCCTTTGCTATCCGTCTCAGGTCCTCCTTCTTGCATCTCCTCACGCCCATCACGCCCTTCTCCACAAAGTGCTTCAGGCACATGTCATCAATACCCTTTGTAGTCAGCACCACATTTGCGCCTGATTTCAATATCATATCAATGCGCTCGATGACGATGCTCGACTCTCTCTCCCTGATCTTCTCCAGCTGCGCCGGATCGTCAATCACCACGTTTACGCCCATCTTTAGCCGCTCCTTCTGGAAATTCATGTCCAGCACAGCAATCTTGACATCCGTGATCCTCGTCTTCATGGCTTGCGATGCAACTGTGCAATTCAATGCGTAACCCTTAACCAAGACTGATTCCGTCGCGCTCTTGCCATGTGCCTTGAGTATGTTGACAGCCTTGACCGGGTATTTCACCTCGTTTCTCGCATTGGTCGTCTTGACGCTGCTGATGGCGTCCACGACCATGTTTGCGAAGAAGTCGGAGTCTGCGCCAATGATCTTGCTGCTCATGGAGGTCTTGGCAATGTTGATCAGGGATTCGCGCCCCAGCGTCTCCACCTTTGTGCTCACATTCTCATTCATGTAGCGTACGGCTTCCCGCAGGGCCAGTCTGTAGCCGGTAATGATGGTGGTGGGGTGTATTCTCATCTTGACCAGCTCGTTTGCTCGTCTCAGCAGCTCGGCCGCTATGAGGACTACGCTGGTCGTGCCGTCTCCGACCTCCTTGTCCTGCTGCTGCGCCAAATCTACCAAGATCTTGCCTGCTGGATGGTCGACGCTCAGCAGCGAGAGGATCGTTGCGCCGTCGTTGGTCACCGTCACATCGCCAATATCATCCACCATCATCTTGTCCAGTCCGCTCGGGCCGAAGGACGACTTGACGATGTTCGCGATCGCTTGCGTGGCCAACACATTCTGATCTCTGATATCTGCTCCGCTAATCTTCTGGCCACCAAGGAACAGAGTGCCGCCGTTACGCGGTTGGTCGAAGATGCCTGCCATCGTGGGCGGGCGAGCTACAGTGTGTCGTCAGGAATGTGTATCTGGACTGCTGCGCCGTCGGTGGATCTCTGCGGCCTTGTCGAGATCCCAAATAGGAAGGAGCGGAATGTTGAGGATGTTCAGTGTGGTCGTGTGAGCTGCTGGCGTCGTTGGTAATTCTGGGAACATTTTTGGCGCGTTCCGCGTGTCGAGCTTTGACCCCGCATGACTCAACCGCAAGACATTCCATTCATGTTTCTTATTCCACACCAACATGTGGCAGCAGAAATCACTGGCGCAAGCCACACTGATATATCACCATGGCGGCCTCCGACTTCGACGTCGTGGCCACATACCACAACCTCATCGCCGAAGATCCCGAGTTGACGATGCCCGTCGCCGCCATCGAAGCTCTGATCGTCGGCATCTCCACCACCTCAGCATCCACCGTCTCAGAAACCCTCGACTTGGTCTCCAAACTCACCGCACAGCTCAAACGAAGCATCTCGAATCCCATCTCTCTCTCAGCCGGAACGGACCTCTTCCAACAATATCTCATCGCCAATTTGCAGCGACCCAGTGCGAGAGGTGACTTTGATCAGATACGGAGTCACTTGGTGCAGAATGGACGATTGTTCGTTGAAAGGGCGAAGGCGGCTCGGGAGATGATCGCAAGCTTTGGCAAGGGCTTCATCCGAGACGGCAATACAGTCCTTACCAATGGAGGATCGAGGGTTGTCGGCTCTTTGTTGAGAAGTGCGGCAGAGTCTACTAATGGCAGTGGGCGAGGCAGTATACGCTTCAGAGTCATCTACGTTGTCTCGCCGTCATCGGAAAGTGCAGAAGAAAGCGAGAGCGAAGCCAATATTAAGGCTTTGAGGGAGAGAGACATCCCTGTGGCTACCATCCCGCCTACAGCCGTCGCATACTGCATGGATCAGGTCACGCAATGCTTTGTTGGTGCGGAAGGTGTGCTGGAGGATGGTGGAGTCGTGAGCAGGCTTGGCACACTTCAGCTCGCTACTCTGGCGAAGGCTGCTGGCAAGCCGGTATATGTCGTTTCCGAGAGTCACAAATTCGTGAGGCTATACCCGCTCAATCAGCAGGATCTGGGCATCGAGCAGAATATCGTGGATTTTAGGACGGCGAAGGGGTCCGTGGGCGACCAGAAAGTTGACGGCGACGAGGGAGTAGCAGATATGGACGAGAAGGAGAACAGGAAGGCTGTGAACAGCGCACCCGAGGATGCAGTGGACTACACGCCTCCGCATTTGATATCAGGAATCATCACAGAAAGCGGCGTCCTGCTACCAAGTGCAGTCAGCGAGGAGTTGATCAAGATATGGTTCTAAACCAACCGAATGAATGTAATCACGAACAGGTATTGAGCTCTAGCGATGGAGTTGGTGGCTCAGTTGTACAAGGAATTAGCTCAATCGCACGACTTTCAAATTTCCATACATCTCTAACCCCCGCCGTCCATCTCCTGGGGAAAAAAACCCCCCTCCCACCTCAAAACCAAACACCCTCACATAGGCAACCCCGCCATCTCCTCCTCACTCCAATACCTCCTCATCCTCTCCGCCCCCAACTCGACAACCTCCTCATCCAAATGCTTCCACAAAACCCCTCCAAACCCCTCCAAACCCCTCCAAAACCCGCCTGAAAACCAGCCACTCCCAATCCCTCTCGCCCCTCCTCACCCCCTTCAGAAACCCCTCCAGCCCCTCCAACCCCTCATGAATCACCCGATGCTGTTCCAACAACGCCTCCGTTTCCCGGAAACTCGGCATCCGCGTCGCCAACACGGGGAAAATATGTCGTTCCTCGACCGTGTGGTGGAAGGTGAGGTGGTGGCAGAAGTTCTCGCCGAGGGTGATGAACGAGGACAGGGTTGTGTTCGGGGGGAATGCGCCGGCGACTGCGGAGCCGTGGAGGAGGTTCCAGGTGCGGCGGAAGGAGGCGTGGAAGAGGTTCATGCGCTCGGCCATGGAATTGTAGATGCGGAATTCCCGGGGTGTCATTGGGGTTTCTTGCTCTTTCTTTTGCGGCGCTGCTGTCTCGGTTGGGTTGAAGGTTTGGGGGACGCCGGCTTGTGCCATTGTGACCAATGGCTGCGCCATGGTCGTGTTGGGACCGTTGGGACGGTTGTGAACGGTTCTGGTCTGTGAGCGGCGGCTAGGGTGGAAGACTGGAGTCACTCGGACGATGCGAGTTGGTCGCTGGAATGCAGCGGGTGCGAGGAGGCCTCGTATGAGCGGCTTGGACATTAAGAAGATACATTCTCGCGATGCTGAGCCATCTATAAAGGTTCTGGACTGGAGCCACAAGAAGTGAAGCAGATTACTCTACGTATACCCGATTCGGGCAATTAGTACTCTTTAGCATCGCGTCATGTCTGAAACATGATTGGTCGGTCGACCCTTCGTCTTCTGTTCTCCCTTGACAGAACTTCTCATTTGGATGAAGGCGAGGAACATACATGACCTGTCCAAACTACTCTTCTCGCTTCAAGCCGAGTATATATATACACATTAGCAAGTTCATGTACATCGGCTGAGTATCCTCGACCTCCAACAAGCTCGCTTGCTTCAACCCAAAGGAAGGCCCTGCAGGCTCGACACACGTATGCTCCCATATGTATCAGTCCGTTCGCTACCGGAGCCCCACTCCCACATCGATGTTGTATCAAAACGCTCCTTGGCCACAAGAAGCCGGGTATCCAGAAAGGAAAAGCCGCCTTCAACCGGCCAGCTGCGAAAATTTGCTGTACGCATAGTGAACATAATCCGTCAAAGGTAGTGCAAATTTCCTGACATTATGGCCGATGAATCGTCGTGAAAGAGGAACGAGGGAGCCGTGATAACAAAAGTCGCTGGCGAGAACGCTCAGAAGTAGGAAACCCGCTCGCTCGCTCGAAAAACAACCGACGCGCTATGCCGTAAGAGTCGTAGCATTGCAATGCTGGAACATGTGAGAGCTCGGACAGGCAGGCTCAGTCGAAGATCGGTCCCGAGCCCTCTGTCGAGTCGCCTTCGATCGTCTTGCGCCAGTGCTGTGGCAGGCAGACGCAGACGAGCGGGAAGGCCTTGACTTCGCCTTCGCCGTCAGAGGTCCCTGGCACACGAGAGCTGCCGCTCGACAAGCCGCTGTCGCGTTGCGTTCGGCCTTCTGAGCTCCAGTCTTCCGCCCTGGACCTGACGCGCACACCGGTCGCCCAGCCGTCGTCCCATATGCCAACCACTTTGATCATGTCGCCGCGTTCGAGGTGGAACTCGTCTGCGGCCCTCGGCTCGTAAGCCCAGAGCGTGGCTACCTGATCGCCTGGGTGGATCTCGTCCTGAGAGTAGTAGTCTTTGAAGAATCCGAGCTGCTCGCTTTGGCCTTGGGATTCTGGCGATGTGTAGTCGTTGTTCGTGCTGGGCGAGGTGTCCTCTAGGCCACCAAAGGCAAGCTGCGAGCCACTGGAAAGGGAGCCACTACGCTTTGGCGGCGGCGCAAGATTCTGCAGTCCTCTCGACCCAGGCGTGCTTCCTTCTTCGTCGGACGTCGACTTGCGGTACTCGTCGAACCCTCCTCTAGCGTCATAGCCGTTGCCGTGGAGTTCATCACCGCTCGAGCCTTCTAGTGCAGCCATTCTCGCGACTCGACCTCCGCCAAGCACGCCCATACCTGCCCCTACGTCCCTCGCACCGTCGTTGTACGCCATTGGTGGCTGTGGACGTGACGTTGCGGGCTGGTTGAAAACACTCGTCCCGGGACTGGTGTCTCGTCGCCTTCTAAGCAAGATGCAGGATCCGATCAACAAGGCTAGCAGCAGCAACGCGCCAAGCACCGAGCCGACGACAATCCCAGCAATCTGGCCTCCAGTCAGACCTCGATGAGAATGGCCGGACAAAACGCCGTTCGTCGCTGATGAGGTGGCACTCATAGTGACCGTCATCGACGTAGTAACGGGCTGAAGAGACGACGACGCGACGATGGGCAATACGACGCCTTGGCATCTAGTAGTAGTATCGGAGTACACGCAGCAAGAGTCGGTGGCATTTGGGCTGCTGGCTGCGCAGTAAGAGCACAGGCTAGCAAGGTTCGAGCCATATCCACAATCGTCCGGCTGGTTGGTAACAGCCTCGACGCATGTGGTACTCAGCGAATCGGCAGGTAGAGCACAATTGGTGAAGTCGGCGCGAATCTGGGACAAGTAGCCGGAGTTGTGGGTCCCACAAACATTGCTGTTGGTGATTGCCTCCTCGCTTTCCGCGTATGAAGCGCAGGAGTCTGCGCATAGCGGTCTCGTAGCATTGCCAGTCAAACCGCATGTCGTGATGGAATTCTGTACAATGGCATTGCATAACACCGATGTCGTATATCTCGCGTAGAAATCTGTTGTGTTACCGAGGTTCAGATTGGAGCAGCCAATAAGTGTCCCGTAACTATGTCGCTCGTCAGCATGGCATTTTCATAAATCATGTAGGTACAATTTGGTACTGACCGTTCTTCAGTGAAGCCCTGCGAAATGTAATTCGAAAGTCCAGAATCAAACGACGCCCTATCCGTAACGTCTGAAAGGAATGGGAACAGCCCGACAAGCGCGCTGTTCGTCGACACCGACGACTCATTGAACGCCGGACACGTCGTCGAGCCCGCAAGTGATATGCAATTCTGTGCCATTGCCGCAGGCGTGCAAGTCGCAAGAAGCACCCACAGCGCGGTTGTGATGTGAGAAGGTGGCGGCGTTCGTCGCTGGGCCCGAAAGATCGTCGTCCGCTGACTCAACGCGCCGTCCCTTCGACCTAACCATTGCGTGAAGACCCGATTCAGACTCTGCTCCAGCTCCCCATGACCATCTCCGTCCACTCCTACCACTCGGCCATGATCGGTACCTGGCAGGTACATCTTGAACGCGCCGCGCACTCTTGGCTCTGGCACCACAAAACGGCTGGACCCAAACAAGTCGTGCAAGAGCGCGTGGATTTCTCCGGTTCGGGTGATCTAGTAGTGCCTTTCAACAGCGGAGAATAGGCGCGTCAGAGTCCCGTGTTCTCTCCAGCATGGCGCAGCAGCGTAAAAGGCGACAAGTAGGGCCGGAGGTGCAGCAAAAACGCAGTTGTCGGTGTGGTACTGTACTGTACTAGTACAATGTGACTTGTCGGCCTGCAACCTCGCTGCTGTCTCACACGTCGTGCAGCCTCACTAGAGCCGTGCAGCCTCACTACTGCCGTGACCAGCCCAGCACGAAGGAACAGAAGCGGGAAAGCGCCTCGTGGTCGTCGATGATGATGCCGCCCCTCCAACAACGCAAACAAGGCAAGCACAATAATGAAAGAGAGTACGTACTGTGTTGTGTGGAAAGTGGAACACAGCAACCTCATCATCAACATCCCAGCACAACCATGCTTTCGCGGAAACTAGCTCAAACGACTCAGCAGGGTTCTTCACGGGGCCCAGGCGCAGCTCTCTTGCCTCTTTCTGCAAGGTACGCGCCATCCCGCCGGGAGCGCGACGGGGCTCTGATTGGTCTGAAGCTCCTATCCGAAATTGCGGACAAAAAGCTAGATACATGAAACATATTCTCGCCCGTGCTAGTCGTCGCATTGAGACGGGACGGAAGTTTGAATGCGCTTTGGAGATGTTTCATTGGAGTTCTTTACAGCAATTGCTGGATAGCGCTTGAATGTGATCGAAGTTGCCGGAGGAATGATGAGGGAAGACGTTGACATCTTGTGCTATGGTACGTGTCAGTTCAGTGGGGTATATAAATATATAAAAACTTATCCCGGCCTTGATCGGATCAACGTGAACACGTTGTCGGCCTGCTACCGAACCACTGGTCAACCGTCAAACAACGTCGTCCCGATCCAAACCGAGCCACTTTGCGGTAGTGGAGCAGCGCAAGCATCATCCCGCGAGGGCGGTCAGACGGCTTGTATGATAAGCACCGGATTGGTAAAAAGATAGGGACTCCAGGCCAGGTACTGCCTGCTGCAACGACAGAGCCTCAAACTCTATCTCGTCAATGTTGACGATGGCACGGTGAAACTAGATACGGTGTCCGGCGCATCTACTCAGATATAGCTCGTAGTGTGTGCATCGTTCAACTCTATAAAGTAAGTACACTGCTGCTTCCCCAGCCATCAATCCCACCACCCATGCCTCTCCGTAAACGCCATCGCTATGCAAACCCTAAAGTCGTTGGTGGCACTGCTGTATATATACTCATGCGCGCAAGGCCATTGGCCGCTCTCTCTGCTCGTAGTCGTCAAGCTCATGACCTGCGGCCGCCGAGCCCATGAGCTGCTCGTGTGCCGGCGCCATCGACATGCGCATCGGTGCGATTGCGTTCAGATATATGCGCTGTGACTTTAGACTCCTGCCGCAATGTGTGAGATTGCGGATGTGAGGCATCTTCGATTTCGAGCTCCACGGCCGGTCCGTCATTTATTGGATCCTGCGAGAATATTTCTTCCGGTACTGCATTCTCGTCTGGCATGGCTTCGACTGTGTCGACCAAAGCATCCAAAGGCGGGGCTTCGGGGATCCCTTTGTCCGGCTGCAGCATTGCCATCAGCGATTTCAGCTTCGTCGGATGCACGATGTTCACCTGTTCCCAGATATCTTGGAAAACACTCTTTTGCCTAGCCTTGGTGCACAGCTTGATCATCGCAGCATAGCTCTCCAGCGCAATGACTTCCTCTCGAAAGGCGTGCCTGCCTTTCCGCATGGTGCTTCGTGTCTTGAGTGCCTGTATCTGATGCCAGATAGCAAGACCCGCATCCCAGTCTCCCCTCTCTGCACAATCTGCGAGAAGCGGAGATAGCCCACTCATGCAGAGACCCCAGCCTTCATGACCCATCCCTTCGCAAATGCTGAGCGCTGAATGGAAGCCGCTAAACTTGAGGACACCTTTGATGATGGACGCGAAGACATTAGGAGTGGGATACGGAAGCCGGTAAATCTTCTTCTTCCCCAAGCGTCCAACCTCTTCTCCTTGCTTCAAAGTGATGCGGTTCTCGTCGGTGATCTCCGTGTCACTGTGAGCGAGCATCAAACCTCCATATTGCCCTCGCATGAGCTCGATCCAATAGATGAAATTTTCACACTCGTTCGCTTCGCGAAAGTGGTCCAGTGCGACGATGTTGGTAATCTCATTGGGTCTGACGACAATGGTATGAATGGCTGCTAGGGTGTATTTGGTCAGCATCGGCATATCAGTCTGCTTGAACCCGAGGAGGAGTGTATTCCATGTGTGCAGATTGGGCGGTGCCGATGAAAGGTGCAGATTGTGTATGACCTTGGCAAGGAGCGAGCAGGTACTGATGGTCTTCCTGGCGTGCAGCCTGAACAGCTGCTGCAGCGATGCATTGAGCTCACGTTGGGTCTGCTGATATGTGCCTGCGTCGTCTTCGTTGTAACAACACAAGGCAACGTCACCGTCTGACCGTCGCCAATTCGCCAGGAATGCGTCCTCGGGTCTCAGCCTGCGGATGTCCTCTCTCTTCCGCTTCCGGACGTTCACAGCTTCCTCGACAGGTCTGATCATCTTGTCACGATATTCCAGCGAGATGCTCGAGGTTACGTCCTCATCGTATCGTCCGTCTGCACCCCGCAACGCACTGAAGACCCAAAGCTGGAACTCGTCGACCGCAAGCATGGTCCGCTCCAGCTTCTTCGGCACCCCTCGCGTCAACGCTGCGTGTGCTTTGCGGACGTCTGAGGCGTACAGTGATTGAGGTGGGAGTTGTTGGATGTTCAGAGGTGGCCCGGTGTTGGTAGGCCATTGTGGTCTCTCTTGGAATGGCTCCACATATTTGAAGAGATCGCCTTCCTCGTCTGCCTGACTGACAGTGGTGTCCTGTGGCGCATCTGTCGATCCATGGACCTGTCTATGCTCAGGCGGACTTGATGCCTCGACAGGCCTTGCCAGGTCCTGCTTCACCTCGAAGATGGCCTGATCCCACTGCTCCCTCCTCTGCTTCTTCGCCGCTGCATCGTACGTTGCTGCCGCCGCGAAGATGCCAGAGTACCACAGTGTCGAAGAGGTCAAGAATTTGGGCGTCTTACGTGTCGCGGATGCTGTTGCCCTGCGGCTCACACTCTGCACGGCCTGGAGGCACTGCGGACAGCAACACGTCCCTCTGGTCTGCGCCACGCGAGACCACAAAGTCTGCATTATCGCGTCATGTTTGTGGTATGCGGTCGACCACCTCTTCACCGGCGACTTGATGGATTTTCTACATGTAGAGAATGCATGTAACTGCGTGACGAGATCTGGGTCAGTGATCCCGTCAGTCTCCTCCGATGCTCCGCCGACAGTTCTCACGCTCAAGCCACAGCCAAGCCACATGCACGTCACGTTGGTGACTCGACGCGAACGAGTGTCGAAAGTCACATATGTCAATGGCCAGCTGTTGCCTTTCGCGATGTCCTGATCAACGAGCCGCTTCGAAGCTCGTAGAAAGATCATTACAGACAGGGCGTGAAGATACATGTACCTCGCCGTCAAGCCGAGAGTGCCCGGTGACTGCAGACTGAGGCTCTTTCCACGTCCAAAAATCCACAGACGTGATGCAGGCAGGTCCTCCTGGATGAGCACGTCTCTTGATGCGTCATCGCCTTAAAGCTCCATAAAGATGTGCTCTTCGGCAGAGACTTGTCCTCGTCATGTCCAAATTCTTTCGTTCAGGCACTTCGGATTCCGGCTCCTCGTCAAGCAACGACGACAATGCCACAGACCAGATCAGCACTCATGAACTAGATCCGACGAACGCCGCAGCACTCCCCTCGCTGAATGGGCTGAGCCTCGCTGCACCCGCTAGTGCCAACAATGGCTTCCACAAAGACATGCTCCTCCACGCCTTGCTGGAAGAACGCTGCATGAATGACGTGCTAAAGGAGCGGGGCCAACGCCGAGGCAGACGCAGCGATGATGCCTCTGTCCAAGCAGAAGCTCGAGCGAGGTATCAACAGCTCGTCGCGAAACTGGCTCCAAACGACCTCATCTCTTCCGGATTCGAAAACGACAGTCTATCACCAACTAGACAACGATACCGCGATGGACTGGACTACCTCTCACGAACCCTTTCGACCCCGGAACGTCCCAGCGTCCCGCCACCGCTACGGAAACTACTCACAGACGGCGACGCACCCTCATCATCCACCACCAGCCCACAACACCAACTCAGCGCCATCGACACCGCCGCCACATCTCTAACCCCTCTCCATCCCGTCCTAGAACCAAGCCGGTACCTCTGCGACTTCGACGAACTAGGCGTGCTGGGCAAAGGCGGCTACGGCACCGTCTTCCACGTCAAGCACCGACTGGACAACATCGAGTACGCCGTCAAGAAAATTCCAATCTCCGCTTCCCGCATGGCGCGTATCCGCTCGCATGGCCAGCGCGAGCTGGACGATTTGCTTCGGGAGGTGAGGACGCTGGCGAGGCTGGAGCATCCGAACATCGTGCGGTATTTCGGGGGATGGATTGAGTGGGCGGATGTCGGGACGTCGGCGCTGCGTGTGGAAGATGAGCGCGCGATGGCGGAGTCGCTGTCTGCATTCGAGGCATCGGAGACATCCGCAGACGCTGAGAGTCACAACTCACTCAGACGCGTCTTCACGCAATCCGACACCGACTCCGCCGGCATCCTCTTCGAACAAACCCTCTCCCTCTCCCCCAGCCACCCAGCCCACACCACCGACTCCTCCCACGCACCCCCTCACGCCCTCACACCACCCCAACCCACCCTATCCCTCCACCTCCAAATGTCCCTCTACCCCTTCACCCTCTCCTCCTTCCTCTCCCCATACCCTACATTCCCCACCACCATCGCCCCATTAAAACACTGCTTCCACCTCACACCCTCCCTGTCCATCCTCCTGGCCTTACTAGATGGCGTGGAATACCTGCATACCGAAGGCATCGTGCACCGGGATCTCAAACCCGCGAATATCTTCCTTGCGGCGGGCACGCCTTCGAGGCGTTCACGGGGGGCAGATGTGGATTTGGGACGTTGTGAGGGGTGTTGTGAGGAGGGGAGGGCGCAGCCGGTTTGTCTGCAGGTGCGCATCGGCGATTTCGGGCTCGTGAGCCCGCTCGAGCATCCCGCTGCCGTCACTTCGGGCGTGCCGGTGGGGACGGCGATGTATCGTCCTTCGTCTTCTGCCGGTGGTATGGGACACGCGAGTCCGCGGTTGGATCTCTATGCGTTGGGTGTCATTGCGTTCGAGATGCTTTGGCACTTTGAGACGAGAATGGAGAGGCAGGAGACGTTGAGGCGGGTTAAGGAGGGGCTGTTTCCGGAGGGGTGTAGGGAGAGGTTTGGGCGTGACGTAGAGGGTGTTATAAGGGGTATGTTGGGGTTGGATGGTGAGGGGGTGGCGATGGGGATTAGGGAGTTGAGGGAGAGGATTGGAGGGATTCTTGAAGCGGCACGCACGGGAGATGGTTGATTTGTGCTGCATGATGGGTGGATTCGTCATGTAATTAGCTCTGTCGCCATCGACAATGCCAACTCCCTGCTCTCCTCAAGCACCCTTCTTCGAAACCCGAAACTTCTCATGCCACTTTCTCTTCGCGCCCAACGATTTCGCCTCGGCAGCAGGTCCCGCCTTCTCACCCACCGCACTGCTGCTCCCACCACTCGCGCTGGCCGCTAACCTGATCTCCCTCCCCTCATTAACCACCTCATACTCCCCCTTCAACTCCTCCAAACGCGCCATCTCCCGCCATTTCTCCGGCAGCAAATCCTTCCATTCTCCCACGAATTCAGCCATCTTGACCGCCCCTCGCGTCTGCGTCGCGGCTTCGAGGTTCCATAACCCTGCTTGCCTGACCGTCTCGGATGCATCAAGTTGAGACGCAGAGGTGTCTACCGCCACGCTGCTCAGGATCGCCTGGGAAAGTTTTCGAGCCAGATCCGAGCTTGAATCTATGAGCAGAGATTCGTTGAAGGCGGCTGTGAGATCGATGCCGTACTCGTGCGAGCGCTGCACTGTCGACTTCCAGGCCTGCAGTTTTGCTTCACCGCTGGGAATGAAACAGCCTTTGGCATTATTGTCGTCATCGTCTAGCTCAAAGCACGCGAGTCGTTTCCAGCCGCGTTCGCATTCTAGGTCGCTGAAGGGGATGTCGGCGAAGAGGTCTGCTTTCGTTTTCGGCGCGAGGTCGGGTTTGAGTTGGTGGGCGCCTGTGGATGTGTAGATGGGGAGGGCGGCGCGGATGTAGGGGATGACGGTGTCGAGGGTCGTCTTGGTGGGCGCGAGTTCGTAGGTGAAGTCGCTCTTGGCGATTGCGTGGATGCTCGGTGCTGTGGGGCCATTGTTGGTGGTGGCGGTGGCGTGCGGACGGGTGATGTAGACGGAGTTGGAAGTGTTGACTTGGCGGACGGTGTAGGTTTGGGTGGGTGTGCAGAGGGAGAGGTTGGATGCGGCGTTGGGGCTGGATTTGAAGTGGATTCTTTGTTGTCGAATGTTAGCAGTGGCAGTGTTGGGTTGTTGATGCTTGTTTCATCAAGTACATACGGCTTGGCGTCTGTGCTGGTCAGGATCTCTAACAGCTCGGGGGGGAGCTCGAGCAGGCGGAATTGTGGTTGGCTTTCTTCGGGGAGCACGAAGAACTCGGTTGCGCTGGCCGACTGGGTCGACATGGTGCGATTTGATTATTGTGATTAATGTGATGTATGTTGCACATGTGAACGTGATGTCGAAACCTGGTCGCGTCTGTTTTAAGTTTCCCCTGGGATCGTCTCCACAATTTGCGACCAGGGCATCCTGGTCTATACCCGGTTCAACGAGCTGCACCTTCGCCCTTGGATCCAACTTCAGGGCCTTGTGCTGCCGGCCCGTCTGTTGTGCCTGCTTTGCGTGCATGTACCTGACCTGTGCACTTTTGTTTGCGCGCGTTGTTGTTTACGCCGTCGCGACTCCCCGTTGTACCTACTACACCCATCCTGATAATTGATTGATTACCTACTCGAGCGACACGACTTGAACGGCCTCCAAACCATGCGCCACGCGACAGACACCCGCGATTGTTGAATATTTGACGGCGCATCCTCATTGATGCCGCGGCATTGCTACCGGACGACCATCCTCCATGGCGGTAGTGATCCCTGGCCCGCCTGCGCTGACCGGCGACCTCGCCCTCTTCCACACCACTGACCCGCTGCTGTCCAACTCGCCCGTGCTGGTCTTCCATGGACCGGCCGCAACCATCGCCGCCCCCAGCTCGCGCATCCAGGTGCATGTCTTCACCCCGGCCGGCATTGGGTCCTACGCGCGCATCGCCGTCGCCCCGAATTCGCCCTTCTGGTCGGCGGTCGACAGTCTGCCTCGCGACGCCAAGGGCGACGAGGTGTGTCGCGGCGTCGCATTCGGCTTAAAGAAGTACTTCTCCGAGCTGCCGGAGTCGGTCAAGAAGATATGGTGCACGCAGGTCAAGGCGCCCTCGTCGGGCATGCTGTTCGGCGACCAGCACGTGGCTATATTGGCGAGTCGCATGCAAAAGATTGAGAACACGGAGGAGGTGATACAGACGATTGGGCAGGCGTTCGCGGAGCAGCGACAGTCGTGGTTGGATGTCGATGTCGTGTTGCCGCCGGGATGTATCAAGGAGACCCCGAAACGGACAGACTCACTTGGCTCGGAAGACCTGAGCGAGGCAGATACGCTACATCAGCGGTATGGACGGTATGCCGAGCTCGTTGCGGCATTGGGCGATCCGACATTCATGCCCACCTCCAAGATCAAGCGCGCGCCTTCCAAGTCGACCTCGGTTGGCAGGAGCGCATCATTCCTGAGGCATCAGAAGGAAAGCGTGCGGAAGGAGCTGACGGAGCTTGTGGAGACTGAAGCGAGCTATCTTGATCGCATTAAGGAGCTGCAAGATATTGCCGCGACGGTCGGGGCGGATCTGAAAGAGAGCAGCAGACAGCAGATTCAGTCTGTCTTCCCTGAAACTCTCAGCCGGATTGTGGAGCTCAACTCGAAATTTTGGGACGCTCTCAAACCATTGCTGGAAGACACGGAGACTTCGGCGCTGGCTGACATTGAAATCACGTCGGATACCGATGTCAGCGTGCAGCAGATACGACGAGATCTGGTCGAAGACGCTCAAGGCGTGGTTGCAGTTGCGAAATGCCTTTGTGAATGGCTGCCACAATTTGCCGAGGCGTACCAGCCGTATGTCCAGGCGCATGCGGAAGCAAGTCAGCTGCTGCGTGAGCTGTTTCGTAGTACGGATACTGCACTCGCGGCGGAGCTTCAAGAGATTGGCGAGCAAAAGCTCTGTTCATTGCTCATTGAGCCGGTACAGCGATTGCCACGGTACAATCTGTATATCGATGGCATGGCCAAACAGCTGCCAGCACGCCATCCTGCTATCAAGCTTCTACTCAGAGCCAGAGATGTGGTGACCGAGATCTGCTCTTCGGATGATGCCACCACTGAAATTGCTAGTATGGAGGAGAAATTACGGATGCATGTTCCCGACTGGCCGGATGACTGTCATCTCGCCGGCCGCCTTGTCGCCGTTATCGACTATACCTCGCTTGCAGCTCCCTGTCTGCTTCCCGGATCTGAAGCCGAGCGCGGATTGCTGCTGGTCTTCACTGATGGTCTTGTCTTCCTGGAGAAACGAGGCGAATCTTCCATCGGCGCCAGAGCTCTGCAAACCCAGCTTGAGGCGGGTACGATGGCTCTGCGTCCCTTGTCATTAAACACGAGCGAGTTAAGCTTCGTGCGGAGAGTGCAGCTGAGTGCCTGTGACTGCGTCGAAAGCCGAAGTGGTCGTGTGCTCCAAATATACACCCGCTTCCAGTTGGATCTCGAAGCGATGGCGGCACTTCCGCTGAACGTTGACTCGTGCCATTCACTGGTCTTGGAAGGCTCGTACGAGGGCAAAGCGGCACGTCTTGTGGAAGATATCCTCAAAGCTAAAACAGAGGCGCGATTTGGCGAGCCTGAACGGGAGAGTGCAAAGTGGGAAGTGCGAGCAAGCGATGCATCCGGTGATCATCCCAGCCTTCTAAGTGCACTCTTCGACGATTCCAATCCAGACTTTGTTGGCGGTCGGCGAGGGTGCGCCGCCACTCGCATTCTGATAGACATCGATAAGCATTCACTGAGACCACGTGCTGGACAAGGTGGCATCAGGACTGTGATTGCAGTATCTCCACTCAAGGACGGGCTGTGGCGCATGACTGTTGATTCGATCGATGGCAATGCTTCTCGCGAGCATCTGGCTATCACCGAGATCATGTCAATGCTCAACAAACGGCTTGCCCAGCTGTCCACTGCTCGTTTTGCCATTCAGCAGCCTACCATGACATCGTGTCTGCTAAACAAGGCCGCGCAGACAATTGCATCCATAGGACTGCAGTTTCAAAGCGACGAGGACGAGGATGATTCGATGGGCGAGGATCGTGAGCGTTCCAGACGGCCAAAGTCGCCTCGTAAGTTGATCACCAGCTTCTTGGCAAGCACGGGCCCTGGCGGTCAACCTCCTACTGTGTTAAAAAAGGATCTTCCGGCGCTGCCACCGCCAACTCAAGGACGATCCGCGCATTCTAATCAAATACCGTCCAAGCCACCCAGCCGCGAGAGCCGCCCATCGTCCAAGGACCAGCCAAGACCGCAGACCTCTCATCCCGCCAGCGCAAAGCAGTCCGTAGACCCTCTGCCCGGCCCATTGAAGAAGCTTGAAAACAGTATGAAGACATACATCTTGGCTCTGAAGGCCAGGAAGGGCAATATTGTTGGCCGCAGCCTCAAGATGCGTGCTACAGCTGATGAGCTTGCTGTCAACGAGCTTTACAACGGTCTGCTGGAGGACCCGAATATGATGGTGCTCGCTGCGCAAGCGACGGTCGATGTCCTTTTTGCTGCGTTCGAGAAATTCTTGAATATTGCTTGGAAGGAGCAAGTAGGGCAGGTTATCCCATTATCGTTGATCCAGGACGTGCAATCAAAGGCGGAAAGCTTGTTCCCAGCAGACTTCGATCAGTACTTTCGTTTGGCTCTGAGTACGCTGGCCCCCCAGAACAGGCGAGCATTCAAGGGAATCATGGAGCTGCTTGCAGATCTGCTTGATGGCACTGGCAATGACGGCGATCGCGGAGCTCTGACTGCCGCATTTGCGGAAGTACTTGTCACCGAAGGCAATCCGCACGAGTTCATCGCTTTGATTGACAGATTTGTTGATGACACAGACACTTACTTCGGCGAGCCGATCGAAGAGGTATCGAAATCAGGTGATGGTCATGGCAGCTTGCATAAACGAGCTAGGTCAGTCAACTCTGCATCGATATCATCGAATACGTCTTCTCTACGGAAAAAGTTTGGTTTCGGGCATTTGCACCGGTCGAACAGCAGGTCGGAGGAAGAGTCGAAAGTCTCTGCGGTATGGCGTTCGCTCAGTAAGAGCACACGCGGAGAGGCAAGCCCGGTGAATAGCATCTCCCGAGCCTCGCTGCATCGGTCACATTCAACAGATCTGGATGCACGGCTCAACCCAAGAAGACCCTCCTCACAGGATGGACCGTCCCTGAAGCCGTCTCCTTTCGATGATCTGCCATCCTTGGCAGCAGCCTCCGCACAGAGCTTGGGCACTATTGGAGAGCACCCAAGCTTCATCCCTACTGGGCCGCCGAGGAAGAAGCGGCGTAGTTCGTTGTCTGACCTTCACGGCAACGACGACACGCCCAAGGCGCAAACTTGGATGTCGCCGCCTGCATCGCGTAGGCCGCAGCTGTTTGCCCGAGCGACGTCTCCTGACCCGAAAGTACTTCTCAGCTCGCCACCACAAAGCACGTCGATGAGCAGGTCCGACTTTGGCAAGCTTGGGTCCCCGTTCAGGGACAGGGACACGCCGAGGTCGAGACTGCCGTCTTCCTTTAGAAGAGAGACCTCGCCAGTCGCGAACAGAGCATTTGGTGTTGTCGAGCCCCTGCAGCTGAGAAGAGGCAGCAAGCAGGCAGATGAGATCACCATCACCGCGAGACAGTCGACTTCAGGCATACCTACCCTCGCACCAAAGAGTGGCATCCCGCAAAAGGCTAGCTCACCATCACCGCGCGTTGGACTGTCAGAGCGGGCAGGCGCTGGCAATATTGTGAAGCGGCCTGCAACCTCTTCAGGCAAGGATGATCAGTCACTCACGTCCACTCCCGTTTTCAGCACGCCCCAACGCAAGCTCCGCATGCAGTCACCGCAGAAGCTTCGCGAGCGTCTGCAAAATGAACAGGGCTCCTTGACCGCCACGCAAGCATCTCTGCAAGACGAGCTGGCTAAGATCGGCGAAGAACTAACGGCGACCGCTTCTCCAACACGCACTGGCTCCCACCGCACGCGCGCCAATACTATCGGCGCTCGCAGCGGTCTGAGCGGCAAATCCAGCACTACGGATCTCGCCCAACGCGTGCTGAAAATGGAAGGCACGGTGGTCAAGCTCGGCGACGACTTCAAGGCTCGTCTCGACGGCTTGCAGGCGGATCTGAGCAGCTCACTTACGGTCTCAGAGAGTAAATGCAAGAAGTTGGATGAGCTGTATCGGGAGGTTCATAGCGAGAACGACGCGCTGTATACCCGCTTCAACGATGAGTTGAGTAGGGTGGTGAAGGCTGTGAAGGGGGGCGAGGGGGTCGAGGAGCTGAAGAAGCAGTTGAGGGAGTCGCAGGATGAGACGGCGAAGTTGAGACGGGAGACGGGGAGGTTGAAGAGGGAGAATGTTGGGTTGAGGGCGCAAATGAGGGGTTGAGTGGTGGGTGGGTGATGGGGGTCTGTTTGAGTGAGTTGTTGAGATTTATGACTTGATGGGATTAGCGAGGCGTTTGAAAAGCTACAGCATGGTTTAGAGGATGCTTGTACTATGGTGTATCATTGCATAGCACTGCATTGCGAGATGTTTTCTCTGCATAGATGTTTCCTCTGCATACACGGAATTTCTGGTGCCTGTTATCTCAAATCTCAATGCTGTCGCTGCGTGAGTCGCACATTCAGTCCCTTCTGCAGCACGAACCAGTAGCTCGTCATCGTCCACTCCTTCTCCGGCTCGCTGAGCTCGACATGATACTGCATAAACAGCGTCGGGATCAATTTCGACCTATAGCAGTCCGTCAGCACCACTTCCTTCCCACATCAACGCATTGCTATAAACACTCACATCTCCATCCACGAAATATTCCTCCCAATACACAACCTCGCTCCACTCCCAAACGCGAAAAAGAACCTCTGCATATCCCCCTTCCCCTCCTCCTCCTTCCCCATCCACCTCTCCGGCCGGAAGGCCTCGACGTCCTCCCCATACACCTCCTTACTCCTGTGCACGACCCAGGGATTCGCGCCTATGACGGTGCCGGCGGGTATGTACGTCCCGGCGACGCTTGCGCCGCCCTCCGGCGTCACGCGCGGGAGACTGAAGCCCACGGCCGGATGCAGCCGCAGGGCTTCGTGCATGACGGCTTGCAGGTAGGGCAGGGCGTCCGCTTCGTGCAGCTTCACGGGGTCGCTTAGTCGGCCTTCGGCGCGCGCGGCGTAGAGCTCCTCGAGGAATCTCTGGTGGCATGCCGGGTTTTTCAGGAGGTGGTAGATGATTGCGCGCAGCGAGATGGCCGTCGTGTCGGATCCAGCGAAGATGTTTGAGGTGGCCATGGCTACTACGGCGGCGTCGTTCATTTGCTCTGGTTTCTGTTTTTGCGTCGCGCGGAATTTGGAGAGCATGTCTTCGTGGTCGGTGCCGCGGTCGCTGGCGGCGGTGATTTCGCGCGTGGCGAAGGTGCGGATGCTGCCGTGGCGGTTGTTGGCCGCGACGTGGTTGCCTATGTAGGGGGTGAGGGCGTCGTGGAGCCAGTAGATTGATGGGATTTGGCCGAGCCAGGAGGCGGATTTCAGGGCGGATTCGATGAGGGAGAGGCTGCCGTCGTCGGCGCCGGTGTCCATGAAGCCGAAGCGTTTACTGAAGGTTATTTCGCCTATGACGTCTGGAGAGGGGAGTCAGAGGGGGGAGGGGATGGAGGCGGTGGATGGATGAGAGGGGGTCGCTGACCGAAAGCGAAGAGTTGGACCCATTTGTCCATGTCGATGATTTGGTTTTGCATTTCTTGCATTCGGGTTAGGAAGACGTGGATGGCGTCGTCGACGTAGGGTTCGAGATCCCTCATCGAGTCCATGGAGTATGCTCGGCTGACTAGACGTCTCTGCTCGCCGTGGATCTTCTCGTCTCGTTCAGCGAAGAGGTCGAATTTGCGGTGGCCTTGCCAGACGCTATACCAGTCGCTCTTCAGGAAGCGTGTGCGGGCTCCATAGATCTGTTTGATGGCTGTGAGGTCCGAGACGCTGACTTCGTTGGGGCCTGTCCGGACGAGAGGTCCGTGTTTTTCGTGGAGGGCGATCATGGTCTGCGTCATGTTGCCGCTCCGGGAGTTTTGGATCATCCATAGGCGGGAGAGGGAGGCTGAGAAGGGGCCGGGGATTGAGGACAGGGGGTGAAAGAAGCGTTGGTAGAGGATGTAAAGGGTGAGGACTAGGAGGCATGCTAGGAGGATGATGGTTGGGTTGGATGTTGGGTTGAGGAGAGTGGTGAGTAGTGGAGCCATGATGGAGGCAGATTGGAGGGAAGTACATAGAGTTTTCGAATACTTGGCGACTGTAAAGACTGCCAGAGATGTCTTATACATGTCCTTGACCCTCGGTAGCATGATGGGACTCGACTGCCGCGCGGGGTACAGCAGTTCTCGTGAAGTTGAGGGAGCCGACTAGATGGCTGGCTACAAGAGGTACAGGACATGTACGTCTAGAGTGATTGACCATCTTGAAACCAAGGTAGGAGGTACTATAGACATGTCACTCTGTGCACGCCTGCAAGGACAATGGTCAGTGCTCACCAGTGTGAAGCCTCGCCAAGGCGCCGAGGGCGCGGGAAGCAGCTCGGCTGGCAGTCGACGACAAGCCGACTCGCATTGCCTTGCCATCTTGCTTGCCGACCACTCAGCCGAGCGCCACCAACGCGGGGGAACCATCCTGACATCGTCATGCGGTCTCCCACTCCACGACGGCGGTGCAGTCCAGAACCCGTCGCCGTGCTCTCTAGCCGGCTGTCTGAGCGCTCGATTGGAGATGCGCCGTGGACGCTATTGCGGAGCTTAACGGGTGCATAAGGTAGTGTATGATCGCTGCCAGCGCGGCGACGATCGTTTGAGTCCGTCACAGACGTTCTTTGTTACTATCCATTGCGGTCGTTCTGGTCGTTCTGGTTGTCGAGGCTGTCGATTGTACAACACTATCGTCTGTTCATCTGATCGCTGACTTGTAGAGATTCACCTGTCGTTGGAGGATCCCCGCGCGAAACACATCCTGCAACTTCACATCGCCCACCATGGCGACAGGTCTGGAGCGCTACGATATCGTCATAGTAGGAGCAGGTCCCGTCGGCCTGCTGCTATCGACATGTCTCGCCCGATGGGGTTACAAGATCAAGCATATCGACATGCGACCCGTTCCCACTGCCACCGGACGAGCAGATGGCATACAACCTCGATCTCTCGACCTGCTCCGAAATATGGGCCTGAAGCGAGCTGTTATGGCGAATGAGCCTGCGAAGGTGTACGAAGTTGCATTCTGGGATCCACAGAGCGAGGGCAAAGGCATTCACAGGACGGGCACGTGGCCGAGCTGTCCAAAGTTCATAGATGCGAGATACCCGTTCACGACCTTGTTACATCAAGGTCTGATCGAACGCGTCTTTATTGATGATCTGCACAAGCACGGGGTCAAGATTCAGAGACCGTGGAGAATCATTGGTTTCAATACCGATGGGGTAGACAAGGACTACCCAGTTGAAGTGTCGATGGCATCTGTGGATGGTGACGAGCAAGAAACGGTCAGGTCCAAGTATCTGTTCAGTGGCGAGGGCGCAAGGAGTTTCGTGAGGGAACAACTTGGCATTAAGACCACACACAAAGACCCAATCGCACATGTTTGGGGAGTAATGGATGGCGTGGTACGGACGGATTTCCCGGATATCAAGATGAAGTGCACCATCCACTCTGACGCTGGTTCCATAATGGTCATTCCTCGAGAAGCGAATATGGTCCGGCTGTATATTCAGATCGCGTCATCAACAGATGCAGACTGGAATCCACGAAAGTCAGCGACGACAGAGGAAGTGCAGCATGCAGCGAAGCGCATCATGAAGCCCTACTGGATCGAATGGGATCGCGTGGAGTGGTACTCAGTCTATCCCATCGGCCAAGGTATTGCAGACCGCTACACTCTTGACGAGCGCGTCTTCATGGGCGGCGACGCATGTCATACGCACTCGCCTAAAGCTGGCCAGGGCATGAATACTGCGTTCCTGGACGCCCAGAACCTTGCTTGGAAGATCCACCACGTAGAAGCTGGTTTCGCGCAACGTTCGATTCTGAAGTCATATGAGAGCGAGCGCAAGCTGATCGCCGAGAACCTCCTCAACTTTGACGCCAAATACGCCAAGCTCTTCTCGCAAAGACAGCCGTCAGCCGGCGAGATTGGCACGGCCAACAAGCACGCGACCGATGGTGCCGATGAGAACGAATTCATCAAGACCTTCAAAGAGTCCTGCGAGTTCACGTCCGGATATGGCGTTGCCTACGACGAGAATATCTTCAACTGGTCCAACAACCACCCTGCCAAAAGCTCTCTTTTCCTCTCGCAGAAGAGCGGCACTACCACCCAGCGCCCTGGCCGTATCCTCACACCTGCCACAGTGACCCGAGTGACGGATGCAAACGTCGTGCATTTGGAGCAGGAGATCCCGCTCAATGGCTCCTACCGGATATACATCTTCGCCGGCAACCACGGCAAGACCAAGCAGGCAGTCTCGGACTTTGCCTCCAATATCAGCAAGAAGAACAGTTTCTACACCGCTTACTCCCGGCCCGATCAATCGACCGTCTCGTTCCACGAGAAGCATAACCCGCATAGCCACTTCTTCACTTTCGCCACCATTTTCAATGCGCGGAGACCGGAGATCGAGATTAGTGACTTCTTGCCAGAGGTTCTAGGACGCTATCTCGACCATGTGTATGCGGACGATGTTTGGGATCAGCGAGTGCCGGATGCGAAGGCTGCGGCGCACGCGAAGATGGGGTTCTCCGAAGAGGATGGTGGTGTCGTGGTTGTCAGGCCGGATGGGTATGTGGGGTGTGTGGTCAAGTTGGTTGACGGGAGTGGGACGGTGGATGTGTTGAATGAGTATTTCTCGACCTTTACGGCCAAGCGATTGGGGGCTGAAAGTGCACGGTTGTGAGCGCTTTCGTGGGTGGTGGAATTTGCGGTTAGAGTTTGCGAGGTGTTGGGTAGTCTAGTCTGGGTGCATATAGTACCAGCTTTGCCGTAATGCTGCTTGTTCTTCCACAGCCCGGCTGCCTGCCGATCATGCCACGCTGTCACTAGCTGAGGACCGGGGGTCTGAATCGTCTTGGCTGATGTGAATGTCCATGGGCAGAACGTCCCGCTTTGATCTGACTCCACCTGACTTCCGGCTCCTTCGCAGGAACAAGTGCCTCTCAGCTGTGCCAAAACCAGCAAAGTACCGACGGCTTCCCACATACACAAGCGAGTGAGCGTCCTGATCGGCATCAACCTCCATGCACGAACCCCTCCCTTGCCCTGACTCCCCACTCGGATCAGAGACGATGGATTGACAGTCCCATTGTCATCCTCAAAAGCAGTCCAGGAGCGGGGTTGCGATATGGCTTGACGGCATCTGTTCGATGAACGATGGGTGATTGCCTAAGATTCTCTCTCACACAGAGGTAAAATCCGCGCATACAGTCTTAGCACACAGACCGATCAACTGATTGGGCGTTCATTACAGCGTGATGGAGCATCTCTCGTACTTCTCCCACCCTACACTTACACCGCCGAACCCAACACCACCGCCCCATTCGAAACAGAATTCTCCTTCCGCTGCCGAACCGTCTACGAATCACGCCTCCGCACCAAGCTCAATTACACGACCTACCACTCACTACATGCACGCCGGCTACTTCAGCAACATCTCCCCCTTCTGGTGGATCGGCACCTATCATTCCATTTAGCTACCCATGATCCGTGGCACATATGGTGATTATCGTGGTCCTGGCACTCCGTTCCGAGCTGCCATTAGCCAGGCGATGCAGAACTTCTATATGGCGTTTGTTCTTGATCCTACTCATAGCCCGGCCGGAATGGGGTGCAGCTGAGGTGTTTGGCGCAAATGGCACGACGCACGCTTAAGTATGTGCCTAAGGGCCAGATTGAGGATGTCTGCGAAGGATATCATCCGTAGATCCCTTTGCTTGACCTCTTGGGATGACTTGGCGATCCTTTCAGTCAACCAATCGATCATCTAGTTGACTAGTCGATTGTGACTTTTGGATCGTTACGCCGTTAAGGCAAAATTAACCGCTATCATGAGCAGTCAATCGTGTTATCAAGCAGTTACCCGTACAATTAAGCAGTCAGCCGTTATCAACAAGTCAAGCGGTTGATTGACTACTGGAGAATCGCTGGAACCGACTCGCTGCTGCTCTGCTGATATGCAGGAGCTAAAGTCGTACACTGCAATGATACAGGAGAAGCCGGATCAATCAAAGCTCTGAAAGATCTTCTCACTATCCGTGTACCCTCGCGCTTCAAGATACGCAAAAGACGGATCTGCTTTGCCTGGCTTTTGCAGACGCTGTCAAAGAACAAAATAGCACCAGGGTTCTCCGCATGCGCCTACAGAACGGTTGCGGGTCAGCCTAGGCGGTTAGGGTGACATGGCAGGGACACAAGCACCTCCCAGTTGTCACCATTGTAATAGAGGATCGCCGAGCGAGGAGTAACATCTGAACTAATTTGCCGGCCTGATATCGCTGTTGCGTGCAGCCCGGGCACAATCGTTGCAATCTCAGTAAGTGCTAATCGAAGTCGATGTGAGGCCGACATGATTCGCATCCGGGAATGACAGGTGAGGTGAACGTGGGGTTGAGGCAGGTTTTGTAATAATGTTCTCGCAATCGGCCCATCTGCAGATCATGCTAAACATTCTATCCCACCCGTGTTGGGGCTGAATTCTAAACTGCATTAGAGCCATACCACAACCGCGGGCAATTACGTACATAGCAGCTGCAGTCGCCATCATACCAATTTGACAGCCGCAACATTCAGACAGCTCGATATCCATATGCATGCAGGATAGATTGTCGCTACTTGCTAGACTGGTCACTGGTAGCCACGCAGTTTAGGCTGGAAGAATAGGCCGAACGGCTTGGCTGTTCCCCTTGGAGGGGCGTGGTGCAATAGGTGGCTGTCCATTGCGAGTCGGCGGTGATAGATGGAAGTCTGGACGACAAGTCTTCAGACTTTTTTTTGAATTGAAAAAAAAAAAAAAAAAAAAAGGATTCCGTGAGCCACCGGGGCACTCAGACGCACGTCGAATTGACAGAAGCCTTGGGTCGTCTTCCTTCGGAATGGGTCATCGATGGTTCGGTGATACAGTGATGGCATTTGCATCTGGGTAAGCAGAAGTGTATCTTGGCGGTGGAGAAGGCTCGACAAACCTCCGGATGTCAATTCTTATCACATTCACGGTGAACTTTCGTTCAAAGAGGCGGCCTAGCACGACAGTTCATACCCAACCATGGACGAGGCGCTTCTACCTAGCCAAACACGCAAATTTTGGTTGCTGCTGTTGCATCGCTACAGTCTCACCTTGCCAGCTTGGGCGGAGTGGCTTTTGCAGCATTATCGCCATTGGAAAAGTGGAGAATATAGTCCTGGAAGGACGCGTGCTTCTGTGCCAGTGTGGCGACGGATGTTGAGAATGGCTCTGGACACAGAATATCGTCCTCACCACTATCTTCACCCTTTTCGACGACCAACACGTGTCATCAGAAACAGAGGTCCAACGGATGGCGCCAAGCATATTGGCCCGGAAGAGCCTACGATACACCGGCGTAACACCGCACTTATCGCGCGATGCACTGAGACCAAGCCGGGTACGTGTCGCAAGTTACAGTCGAGAGAATCGAGATCGACTAAGCACGCTGCGAGTATACAAGGCAGTGCTTACGCATATCTATACAGCAGACGAGCTGCCTTGGTTTCCGATACAGTGCGAAACCCCCTGCCCACCAACCGTTCAGACAGTGAAGGGGTCTTGGGAAGCATGGTTGTCATAACACGCACTAGAGTCTCAGCTGGTGAGATTTTGTAGAGGCAATGCCTTGGCTAGCGATTCAGCTTGCTACAAAAGGGCCCCCGACGCCCCCGTGACAGGACTGGTCGCTCTTCTACTATTATCAATGTAGGAGCAACGACCTTGGGCATCATTCAGGATCCGCACTCACTCCTCCGACAAAACTAAGCTCAGGCGCAGCCAGGATGAAGTCTTTGACCCTCGTCTTCCCATTATTCGCCTCGCTAGCTTTCAGTACCACCTGCTACAGGCCACTGCGCGACGACGAAGACCAGGATATACCTGCTGGAACCTGCCAACCGACCTTCGAGGAATGGCAGAACGGTGCTCTGGTGCAGGATTGCCACCCAAACAACCCTTGCTTGACTATTGGGAATGGATGCATCCTGAACGCGCAGCTCGACGAGGAGGAGAGAGTGTGGAAAGCAAATTGCGCGGATGATGATCCAAATAATGTCATCAAAGGAACCGTTTGCCGCGCGTCCGGGTGGCAGGTTTGTAGATGCTGGCTTTAAAGTCCAGACGGGCTCGTGACTCTGCCTATGCTTACTTCCCGCAGGGTCTTGGCAACTGTGTTGAGTATACATGGCGTCGGTGCGACGATAAGTGCGGCAAACGTGTATGTATTCTCCCAGCGACTGCGAAGAAACGTGCTAAAGACTCGCGACATAGTGCCCAAAAACGCTCTTTGACAATTGCTGGATGTAAGTGGCCCTTGAAAGATTACTCTCCGCAGCGGAAACGACTAATTTGTTGATGATCATAAAGGGGTACTACCGGCGCCGATTGCTACTGTAAGCCGGCTTAAAAGGGCGTGCATATGAGCTGTATATGATCTCGATGGTTGCGCTGCCTAGCAGAACCTCTTTGCCGTGCTTCAGCAACGATGACCCAGTGACCCGTGGTCATAGGCGGCGGCCGCGGTTCCTCCTTTCCCTCGTGGTAGTAGAAGTCTGGAAGCTGGTGCCAATAGGAGTTTGTGGAGGTGTCTGCGTCGGAACCCGCGCGCAGCCGTGGTTTCCAGGTTTGTTGTGCAGTACAATTGAACGGCCACCCAAACAGCGAACTCATGACAATCTTATGAAACCAAAGGCGCTTGGCTTAAAAGCAGCCAGGATGGGTTGCTCGACGATTGGCTGATATAAAGAGGGGGCAGGTCGCTGACACCCACATAGTAGGTAGTGTCCCTCTTTACCTTACGGAGCTAGCAGCACGCCTCTACAAGCCGTCAGAAACGATCGATCCATCGACTACACCCGTTCTACACGATGCGTGTCTTCCCGTGTCTCCTGCTGGTAGCCTCGCTTGTTGCTGGTATCACGGCGCAATGCACCGATCCCAGCAACGAAAAATATTTCGTACGTACTCGTGAGACACTTGCGCAGATTTTTAACAGAAGATAACAAGCTGCTAACTATCGACAAAATGGCAGACTTGTTCCAAGAATAACCAATACATTTTAAGTCCTTGTCACATGTACCTTGACCGCAACGCGCGATCTCGGTGGACGGACACCTCATGATGCTACTTCTGACGCCGAGACTGTTGTAGATAGAATGCAATCGCCTCAGTGGGAAGCTGGACAATGATTGGTCAGCACGTTACTGTCGATGCTATAATATCGACAACCGTGGCACGTGTTGTGGCCGGAACGAGCAGGTCTGCTCTTCTTGAACGCAGACGCGCGGGTCTAGGACGTTCACGGAGGACAGTGCGGATATCGCTGTTACGGCCGAGGGGTATAAGAAGTAGTGCCAAAGGAAGAGACTCGGGTTGTAATAACCAGATACCTGTAGCCGCATCGTCCACGAGTCTGCTAGGTGCCGTCTTTCGTCATGTACCCGATAGCAGCCACGACATGACTTGATGACTCGTTCTCGTTATAAGACAATGCTCCTCCAGCTCCGCCAGGCCTCAGCCGCCTCCCCTACTGGCGCTTCCACTCTAGAGGTCTGCTTTCGTGATATCTAGCTTGGATCCTAGGTGAAGGCAGCGAGTATGAGGCGAACGTACGCACTGTTAGCCATTTTGACCCTTGACAATTCCTCGCACCTCTCTGGATCATCACTGTAATATCTCTTACACCCTTATGTCCAGAGCCAGAGCCAGGATATAGTAGCAATGCCTATTACGCTCTCGAGGCGCGATCCAGTAACTAAGGCAAAATGCTGGGGCGAAGAATAGCATTAGAGGAGAGCCAGAGCTGGAGCTGTGGCAGCGGCGGCGATGCTTAGGAAGATGGAGTATGGCGTGCTCTAGGTCCTGTGGCCCGTAGCGTTGGAAATCATGACTGCGTAGTTTGGATCAAACCAGAAGATTGAGCGGACGTCGGAGGCGCTACTAACCTAGGATGTTGATGCTATAGGAGTGCTGCCGCTAGCGCCAGTCGAAGCGACGACGTCATACATTGCGATAGGTTCTGTAAGGGATGAGATTTTGGCGTACCTAAGCCCAAAAATAGATCTGAATATAAATTGATAGTAAAAGTAGACAGGGCTTGCTGCGAGTAAAAGGACGGGTAGGAGGAGGGAGAATCCAGTATTGTTGAGCGTCAATGGTGGCACAATGCCAGTCGAGCTGGAAGAGCTATTGCTGGATCGGGATGAGGAGCTTGACCTGGAGTCTGATCAGTAGTAGGGGTATTACGCATTGAATCTCAATCGCAAAGAGACCAACCCTGAGAAAAGCAAAGTGCATTGTATAGTGCACCACATAAAGCAAAATCCATTGCAGGAGCAGGTCATTTCAGCCCTGTCAGCTCATGTCAGTCCTATCAAATATGTCAGCCTTGCTGGTCTTCCGACCTATGTCCTGTATGCATGAGAGCTTGTCCTTCATGGCAGACCATTGGATACATGTGCACAAGCAGGAAGGAGTCCATGTTGGATATTGTGCATGCTGCACGAAAGGCGGAAGTTCGACGTGTGCTATGCATAGTGCAACGGAAGTCTACTGTAACGCTAAGCATACCTAGGCCGTGAGTATCTCGCTGTGGTTCCGATCCAGCTGGTGTTCATGCCTGGACATAAGAGTCCATCTGAGTCCGTTGACGAGACAGGATCCCGTCCGCTCTCCTGCTCTACAGCTGCAAATCAGTGGAGAAGTATGAAGTGCGAGAGTTGAGTCCCTGCTGTATCCTTCTGACAGCTCTGCAAGATCGCATGCACACAGGAAATGGTGGAAAGAGGAGCTCTCGGCAACACTGCGGGCTGCCAGTGGTGGTCAATTGGAGGTTGCAGGTGATTGAATTCGGTGGGTGCAAAGGGCAGCAGACAGCATCACATCTTGAGCTTGTGCCTTTGCGTAACATTATATGAGCCGCATTTGCTGGCGGACAAGGGATGATGATGATGATGATGATGATGATGATGATGATGATGATGATGATGGTGATGATGATGGTGATGCTGATGGTGATGGTGATGGTGATGTTGATGTTGATGTTGATGTGCTGATGCACAACAGGAAGCAGGTGGGCGGAAAGGTGGGCGGCTCTTTCTGCGGCGCCTTCTGCTCCTTCTTTGTCCCTCATCTTTCCATGGCCAGCGAGCATCGTGGACAACCTTTGATAAGTGATCGTCTAGATCAGCACCGCCATCAGGCACACGTTGATCTGGCTGCTCCTCGCGTCGTGGCAGAGTCTTGGCCTTTGACATCGCCCTAAGCCTACATGGTGCTCGACAGTAATTAATGTCCTTGATCATGTCGGCCATCGACACGTAGGTAATGCCGGTGGCATGCTGCTCAAATTGCATTTCGTCGATATGTTGTCAGGACGTGGTACAGGCTTGGAGGCCGCCGACGTTACGACGCGCCCGTTGGGCTGCATTGACATGGTCCCCCTCGGTCTGTGGCCGTCAGCCGTCCTTAGACGGGGTTTGCAGCTCTAAGAGAATGTCCCGGCGTCTTTAACCTCGCTGCAGAGATATGAACTCTGAAGAGATACATGTATGAAACGCGATCACGAGAATTCGACGGGAGAAGATGGTCATGGAGGATCCACTAGTTCTACCTGTTGTGCCACAGGTGGGGCGGCAACCTTCACACGGCCGGCGGAGCGCCACGCCAACACCATGTCATCGTCGACCGCGGCATGTAAACCTCGCCAGACACAGCATGGGCGAACTCAGCCGACGCTCTAGCCGCTTGGTGTTAGCATCCGACGACGAGCGCTCGCTCACCTCATTCCCCAGTCCCGAGGCGGCGGCGGCAGCGGCGGCGACAACGGGATCCCCTCTCCTGCAGACAATCAGTGATGAGCCGCTCGACAAGCTGCTCAAAGGCACTGGCCCGACCATATTCGACGAGCAAGCAGACAACCGCCCAACCGACCCGCAGTCAATTTCTGCCGCGCCAAGGCATGTTATCGAAAATGTCATTGACCACCAAGGCGCAGTGAATCTTGTAAAGAAGCTGTCGACCTTGCTTGCAGAACGCGATGCTCATATCACGGCACTGAAGAGACTGGCCGAAGAGTACAATGTGCCCCAGGATCGTATTGACGCAGCGACATCTCGCGCGAAGCAAGCCGAGGAGAGGCGTCTGGGATTACGCCTGGCCGCTTCCGAGAATTTTCTTGACGCAAGCTCATCAGACGGCAGCGTAAGCTTATCTGTCTATGCAATTGCAAGACGCATGATGTTTCATGTTGGATCGTGCTGACAACCCGCAGTCAAGCAAAGGGACGAAGATCACTCCATCACTGCTTGATGCCACGACCTCGGGCGGCACAGTGAAGGGTCTGACCAGGCTGTTCGGCGGTGCCACATTGCGTCCACAGCGAGATTCTGGCAAGACAACGCCCTCTTCGTCGCGCGCAAGCTCACAGTGAGTGTGTCCTCTGACACCCTTGCTAATTGACGCTCACGCTTCCAGGGTCCCTGCAATAAGAGAACGTCCCAGATCCATCGATGCTCGCAGCATCACCAGTACTAACACCGTGCAAAGTGCTGCGAGCAACGATAGCGGTGCACCGGGATGGGCGGCCTCGCTCTTCGGCAATGCCACCCAAAACCGACCACGCAATGATTCTCGGGCGAACAGAGAGCCCGTCGAACTCGTAACACAGCACGATCCTGATCAGCTTCCACCAACCCTTTCCAAACGGACAGGTGACCCGCAAACAGCAGCTTGGAACAAGTTCATGACGCGGCTCGATCAGTTGCGTTCACACAACGGCAGTGCCGACCAAGCAAATGGCATTGGCACAATCGGCGCTTCGCACTGGGGCCAGGAAGGTGCGATGGGTCAGAAGAAGCTGAAAACTCTGACGCAGTTGTTGCTCGGTGGCGTGCCAATGAGTCTTCGCCACACGATCTGGATGGAGCTGTCGAACACTGACGCCATCCTCGAGCCCGGTCTCTACCGCTCTTACCTCTTGCGCCGCGACAAAGTTGACCCAGCGGAGATCGATGCCATTGTCAAAGATGTCCCGCGCACGCTGACCAGCAAGTACGAGTACTATGCTAAGAAGGGTGACAAGCGTCTCAAAGATGTGCTGGTTGCCTTTGTGAGCAAGTATGAAGGTCTTGGATATACACAGGGCCTCAACACCATCGCCGGCTACCTTCTCCTGGCTGTTCCAGAAGACGAACACGCTTTCTGGATGTTGTGCAATATGGTCGATCACTTCTTCCCAGGCGGTTACTTCTCGAGAGAAAAGGCCATGACGGGACCGCTGTCAGATAGTATCGTCCTTCGCTCGTACATTGAGTCCGAGCTCCCCGATCTCGCCAAGCACTTGGACAAGCTGGACATCGCTGCTGATCACACGGTGCCGCTCAAATGGTTCTTGACTGCATTCTCAGACGTGTTACCCGAGGAAGTGTTGATGCGCGTCTGGGACATCTGGCTCTGCGTGCCTGGTCAAAAGGCATTCCTTTTCAACGTCGCTTTGACAATTCTATCCCAGAACAAGCAAGGGTTGATGGGATGCGAGAACGAAGGCGAGTACTGGAGTTTTATAGACAATTCGTGCAAAGTAGATGGAGATGCGCCCTGGCGGAACGAGCTGATTCGGGAGGCGTTCTCGTGGCGCAAGAAGCTGGAGGATGTCGAGACGAAGAGGACGTTTGAGAGTCGGGTTATGAGAAAGAGGAAGGGGAGTACGGAGGCGCTTTATAGCCCGGCTTAGGGGTTTTGGGCTCTTGAAAAAACGACAGGACATTTGCATATGATACCCTGCTTTGCATTGCGTGTAGAGATGTATGTCGAGTCTTGTTCTGTAGCCGTTTCCTGGAATTTCGGGGAGCGACCAACGAGCCTGGACAAGGAGAAGATATCATTCCAGAAAAGTATAATTTGAATGCAAGGCCACACTTACTTTCCTTAAGCAGACTGAAAAACACCAACGATTCCAGAGCCCCTCAACGTCGAGGCAAGCCGCTTCGGAGCCCCATATCGCATACGGCGCAGAAGAGCGGCAGTCCGACACCAGCATTGAAAACGTCTGGAGAACTCCTACCGGCAAACAATTCGCCCTTGGGACGTGCCCCTCCAGCAAGCGTGCCCAGCCCCTCTCGGCTCCTCGCCTTCTCCAACTCCACAGCCGCTATCCACGCCGGCTCAACCTCCGGACGCACGAGCACGAGCACTGGCGGTCTGGGTCTCGTGCAACGCCTACTCTTTGTCGACCTGCGCACACCCTTTGTTCTTCTTAGCGAATCAAGGCCTCACCTCTCCACTGCCAGCGCGCGATCAAAGGATGGCTTTGTCCGATTCGGCTCGACAATCTGCTTGGTCAGCCTTGTGAGCGTCGAGTGTGGTTGGTAGGCATGTGAAAACCCCGACGCTATCACGAGAAAGGGGATGCAGCCTTGCTCACCCCACGTACAGTGCATTGCGCAATTATTTTTAATTTTTTTTCGAGTGTCCCTTGGTCATAATTCTACTTCCTCGTGCTTGGTCACGAAGTACATTCCTTTGGAAATAGCTTCTACGTCTTCTATACGCTCCTTTTCAGCCGCTCATACACCGCTGCAAACGGACATACAGTATACCAGACAGATGTATAGCCTCCTCGCCCTGATCCCAGCCCTGGCGGCCTTTACCACAGCCCTGGTCACAGGCCCGTATGTGGACGACAACAAGGAGCCGTTCATCTGCCCGCAGAGCGAAGGCGGAGCTATAGACCCGAGCGGATTCCTCAACGAAAGCGACAACCCGCGGTGGATCACGTACAAAGTCGACGGCAACCCGATCGGGCACGGCGGCAGCTGCAACAACGGCGTCGCCCCCGTCGTCTCCACACCCATCATGCTACAGCAGGTCTCCGCTTCCGACGGACACACCCTCATCAGCTCACCCGTATCTGTGTTCGATACTGGAAAGTCCATTCACCTGATCGAGCGGGCGGGCATGCCATCATATAGCTGCAATTTCACGCATCATGCTTGCTACTGGTCCTCCACATCTCGCTGTCATCGCAGAGTCACCTCGCATGATTGCTGTGCTTCCGCTTGACAAGCACAACCACATGAAATAGATGACTTCATGGTCATGTTATGGATGATCCGACCTCAAATGAGGATGAACGATTTCATATGTTGAATCCACCATGCTCAGCAGCCTCCACAAACCTCCACAATCCAGCTTCTTTTCCCGCCCTCTTGACACTGTCAACCTCCTCCATCTTGACAGCCCGATTGATGTCAGCATACCTGACGTGCTTCTTCGCCTCGCCTCCCGCTGGCTGTCCGCCAGGCTCTACCGTACCCTTCGCCACATTTATTGCCCGTCCGGCGCCAGTGGTGCGTCGTGTCTTGCCGACGTGGGCTCTCGGAAAGTACTGCTCCATTACGTGAACGTAAAGATCCTTGGAGACGTTCTCGGCTAGCCATCGAACGATTTGCTTGCCTTCTTCTTCGTGGCCGGGCATTACGAGATGTCGCAGGAGCACTCCTTTCTTTGCCAGGCCATCGGGAGTAAAGCAGAGATCGCCGACTTGGGCGTGCATGGCTTTGATGCTTTCCATGGCGACCTCGGCGTAATTATCTGCTTTGAGTAGCCGTTTTGATGTTGCAGGTTGCCATACTTTGAAGTCCGGTAGAAAGACATCAATCAGGCCTTCAAGAAGTTCGATGGAGGCTAAACTATCAAAAGAAGAAGTGTTGTACACAATCGGCAACCTCAAGCCCAGGTGTTTGGCATGCAAGATAGACAACACCACCTGCGGCACCACATGCTCAGGCGTGACGAGATTGATGTTATGCACCTTCCCGACCGCCTGCAACTTGATATACCACTCTCCCAATTCCTCAGGCGTCAACTCAAACCCATTCTTCTGGTGTGCGATTTCATGGTTTTGGCAAAATGCACATCGTAAATTACAGCCCGAGAAGAAGACGCTGCCGCTGCCATTATGGCCTTGCAGACATGGCTCCTCGCCGAAATGAGGCGCGATGGTGTTGACGACGACGTCTGCACCGATGAGACACGTGCCTCGCTTCTTAAAGCGGTTGACGGAGCAGAGACGCGGGCACAGATTGCAGTTGGAGAGATGCGCATAGGCTTCGCTGCGCTTCTTGCCTTCTTGGAGAGGTGTAAGTAGCTGGTAGCGGGGGATGTAGTCGTCGAGGAGGAAGGGCGGGGCGAGGTAGGACCTGGGGCGGCGCTGGAGGTGGCGATCAGTCGGGAGGGAGTGTAGACGCCTCGTAGGGCGGAGCAGGGCTCGAGCGAACATATTCGGCCATGTGTAGTGTGTTCTCGACGTTATCGAGGGAAAAGTTCACATAGGGAACATTGCATGTGACAGTGGGTCCCTGCTTTTTGTGCGTCATTAGCGGGGGATGTAGATTACTCAGCTTAGAAACACACAATCCTCTTCTCTCATCTGCACACCTCATCCTCCCCTCGCGCCTCCGACACAATACGATGGCGCCGTCGCTCGAAGAACCGCTGCAGCCAGTGGACGACGCGCTCAATTCCGCCACCAAAAAAGCGCCCGCCCTCATCGCCCCCGAACCCGAACACTGTCCCGGTCCCGAAGGCGAACAAGCAGGCAAAGCAGACGCCTGCGCCGGATGTCCCAACCAGGCCATCTGTGCTTCGGCACCCAAAGGTCCCGATCCAGATATTCCACTCATCACACAGCGACTCTCAGGCATCAAGCATAAAGTCCTCGTGCTGTCAGGCAAAGGCGGCGTGGGCAAGAGCACTTTTACCACCATGCTCGCCCACGCCTTCGCCAGCAACGACGCAAATATGGTCGGTATCATGGACACGGATATCTGTGGGCCGTCAATACCGAAGATGATGGGTGTGGAAAATGAGACGATCCATGTATCGAGTACCGGTTGGGAACCTGTCTGGGTTTCTGACAATTTGGGTGTAATGAGTGTGCAGTTCATGCTGCCAAACCGCGACGATGCCGTCATCTGGCGCGGACCGAAGAAGAATGGGCTCATCAAGCAATTTCTTAAGGATGTCGAGTGGGGCGAGATGGACTATCTAGTCGTCGACACCCCACCAGGAACTTCCGACGAACATCTCTCTGTCAACTCTTACCTCAAGGAGTCAGGCGTAGACGGCGCAGTCCTTGTCACAACACCACAGGAAGTCAGCTTGCTCGACGTGCGGAAGGAGATAGACTTCTGTCATAAAGCTGGCATCAGGATCCTAGGGCTCGTGGAGAATATGTCGGGCTTTGTATGTCCGAAGTGCACGCACACGAGTGAGATATTCCGGGCGAGCACGGGTGGTGGGAGGCGGTTGGCGAAGGAGACTGCTATACCGTTTTTGGGCGCCGTACCGCTTGACAGCAGGATTGGCATGGCGTGCGATTATGGGGAGAGTTTCATGGATGCCTATCCGGATAGTCCGACGTGTATGGCGTTGAGGGAGGTGGTGAGGAATGTGGGACAGGAGTTGGGTGTCAGTCGGGAGGAGGTACTCGGGGAGTGAGGGAAAGGGGTGGTATCCTGAAGTCGGAAGAGTAAGAACACTGCATCGTTCTATGCTACGGAAGCGCAAGGATTCAGAATTGATGCTGTGTATGTGAAGTCAAAAGGCAACATGCGTTGCTACACGCCAGATCGGAGACTGGCACGGTTCATCGCGCGGCATATCGCGCGGCATATTGGCAAGCCGACTGCTGGACTGGGCCTGAAGTGGTGACAATTCTCGCGCCCTCGAGTAAAGGAGTCTATATGACCGACCGGAGAGCATGCAGCTCAAAGGCGTTGTCCACGACGTCTGTGCCTACTTGAAAGGCAGTAAAAAAATGCCCACAACTCCCGGCGTACCTCGCGGGAAGTGACGAGGCGAAGGCAGCAGACAAGAATGGCCGCTGAGATTGACCTGCACACAGAGCACAATGGTTGGCCGGCAGAAGTCACTTCGCCCCATTCGTGTGCGCGTATGAGTGAATACAAACCAGATACTAATCTGATGGAGTGACAGCCTGGCTTGCTTGAAATCATCAAATCTAAAGCAATGAGGCAAACAGTAGAGACAGTCACTGCTGCCCGAAAGTGATGTGCATGGGAAATCCTTCATCACTACCGACGAAGCATCATTGACTGGTCTGTATAGCTTTCATGCACGATGTATATAATCCCTGCGCGCTACAGAACATTAAAGCCGTCCTCATCAACAAAGCACACAACCAATTCCTGCCACACACGAACAACTATCAAAGCCTTCCAACCACGTCAAACCACGAAAACGCCCTGATCCAACGCATGCGCGACCTCGCCCTCCCACCAAGCGGCGAACTCATGCACAAGAAACGCCAAGCCGAAGTCGCCTTCCTCGCAGAAGAAGAATCGCGCATCCAATCCGTCGTTCGTCACCACGCAATCCTCTCGGACTCCCTCATCGCGAAAGAGCGCGCTCTGCAAGCCGATCACCCTGTCGAACTGGAGAAAGTCACCGAGCAGCTGAAGGTCAGACTTCCCACCTCCACATTCCGGGCATATTCGCTGACAGCTGTGTCTTTGTGGAAAGATATAGAGCTCGACCTTCTATCCCTCGAGCACAGCGCGAGGGTGATGCGGAAGCTTTCGAGGGAGGCGAGCGAGAGGAAGATGGAGTTGGTGGAGGAGATGGGCCTGAGGATGGCTGCGATGGATAAGGTGGAGTACTTTTTGGGTTTGTATAGGGCGGTTTGCGTGGGGAATCATAAGTTGGAGAGGGGGTTGTTGGGGGAGTGGTATGCTGTTTGAGGTGGTGGTGAGGAGATTTTGGTCGGTGGAGTTTGTGCTTGCTGTGGGAATCAAGTTGAGCTGGTCGAACTTTTCCATCAGTTTCATACACTCTGCCAACTGACCGCGGACCAGAATTATCACCTAAAATCTGTGCTCTGCTTGGAACAGAAAACGTAGAATGTGTGCTTACGTGCCATAAATAGGTGAGGCGCACTTTCGCATTTTGCGGCCTAGGGTTTGCAGCTCAATCATATCGAAACAGCATCTTGACAGTCCAGCACGTACGGCCATAGGTCACAGAGGACAGAGCGCCTAGTCCGAGCTACGATGGTGTCAATGAACAGCCGCCGAAGCGAGAGGCTACACACACTGATCTCTGGAGCTATGCAGAAGGAACAATCCTTGGGATCTTGCAGCACCCAAAAAAAGATCACCGGCTCTTAACCGTTCGATTTCAGTTCAACGCCGTCACAGATCGAAGGCTGCTGCGGAACTGTATGCCAGCAGCTTGGAGCCACGACTTCGGCTTCCTCGTGAAATTTCCAGAGCATAGCCATGCGTGTCGAAGACATAGCAAGTTGGCAGATCGCGAGACGCTCCTACACAAACGATCATGCATGCCATCATCCAGGCAGAGCGATACTTTACATGCTCTTCGTTGCTCGGATGCAAAAGTGGGCCATTGAAACACCGCCACGAGCTTGATCGGCCTGATGTAGTGGTGTTCAGTGAGCAGGAAGAAGATGATTCAGCCGATGCTCCTTCGACTTGGCCAGTTGTAGTTTCTACGTCCTTATCTCACACTTACATTCAGAATCACTTTTGAAGGGCCGAAGATGGCGAGGAGGGCGAAGACCTTCATGTTGATTGTGTGTAGCGTTATGTGGTGTGCGAAACGGCGTGTGCGGCAGAGATGGTTTTCGTCGAGAGTCGGATATGTGTGGCAGGAGTAGTTGGAGATGCAAGATGGACCTGCGCGGCTGTTATATGTATTTCGCAGGTGATAGCTCTACCCATGGATGTTGATGTACCGGAAGAGCTGTCTCATGTAGAGTGTAGAGTGTACTTTTGTCTAAACACCGATCCCATAGCATAGAAGGCTGGCATAGTCTAGGACAGAAGTGATTGATGTCTAATTTGTCCCCGGGCAATTCCACAGATCGACATCAACTTCATCATCACCTGCCCATGTGAATCAACAGCGTGCAGTTGAAAATGCCCTCTCGATGCATACCCGGCCCGCTCGGACCGGCAATATGCCATCGCGGTGACGTACGGGTCTTGGAGATGGGCATGGATGGTGAGCCGCAAGATTCCTTCTGGGAGTGCGCGGAGGATGTTCCCTTCAGTCCGCAAAATTATCAGTCGTTGAACACCGGACAATCCTGCCCTCTGACGCCGTGGCTCTCCGGCCAGTGCAAGATCCCGAAAGATAGACCACTGGCTCCGCAAACAATCCCCGACTAGATACTACATGTAGTCCCAAGTGGCTACCCTAGTGGCAGCTGTTCAACAGTGCCTTGCGGTCATGCTGTGAGAGCGTTGCGCCCTTGTACTCGGCATGGTGCAAATTGGCTCTTGAGACCGTGTCCTGCCTGGGCTTCACGATTGACTTCGTACTGGAGCTCTCAGGTCTCAGGTCTTACTCAGTAGACAGCTGACAGATGAGTTGTACCCGTGATATGATTTCATTCATCATCGATGCTGCCACGTGTGGTCATATCTCATATAGAACAGAGACTCCCGTCCGTCGTACGGTGGTTTTGAAAAACAATGCGTAGCGATGGACAGTCGATAACACGTCCGTGAGCCGCTTTGCATGTCATCAATCCCGGACTGGTGCCTGTCTCGCACTCGTCTTTTGCTCCTCAGAGCATAGCGAAACAAAACCTGCTCTCTGTGGTGTTAGTGTCTTGTCGCCGAAAACCCGTCCTTCCCCCCAAAGGCCAAAGACCTGCGTGTCGCAGAGGAAACCAGCAAGCCAACCGCCCTACTCACCAGCAAAGGACAAAAAACTCCCCATATATAACTATCCAACTTTCTAAAAAAAAAACTAAAAAAACAAAAACCTCCCTCACGCTTGCATTCCCGCCCAGAAACCACCACAACCCCCCCCCCCCCCCCCCCCACACACAACGATACCCACGCAGAAAGCGCGCTCACGACTGCTGCGTAAACTCAAGAACAATCCCATCCCACTGCTCATAAATATACTCGCAAGCATCATGCACCTCCATCTGATGCTCCGCGGCGGTGCGCAAATTGATCGACCCCCACATATCATACCAATTCCCCTTGATACTCACAAACCGATCATGCACAGTCTGCGAGGCAGGGGGATTGGCATCAAACGCGCTCTTCTTCTGCTCCAGCGCGGCCCAGAGATTCGAGACGTACCGCGGGGCAGTCTTCAGCAACGTTTTAGCTGAAAGGTGAAAAAGAGGGAGGGGGGGGG
>ML995907.1:0-89024 GCA_010093825.1 Teratosphaeria nubilosa
TACCTCTTTGCATACTTATCTAAAGAATACTACCTATGCTAACCTCTTAGAGTTAACTATATACATACTAAGGTGTTTAGTACGTATTACCTCTACTAGTTAGTTGTTAACATATACTATCTCTAGGCATAAGACTATAGAGTAGGTTTTTTTGTAGCAAGTTAGTTAGGTAGCTCTAATTATAGTAAGTAATATAGAAGTAGTAAGTATTCTTCTTATTCTTCCTATAATATAGTAAGCTTAAAACAAGCTTTCTAGAAATTGTAAGGCTTATAACTAACTATACTAGGCTATATATTATAAACTTTAATAATAGTTTACTATATTCTATTCTCTCTTAGTAATATTATAGCTATTTACATACCTCTTTTATTCTCTAATACTTAGGCTAAGTAGAATTATTATTATAGAATTAATCTTTATCTTATAACTTTCATAAATGCATAAACATCTTAAAATACTTAATGCCTTACTAGACTCTCTTACTACTATATAAGTTATTTCTGTAATACTATAGATGTTATTTAATAATTAGTATCTTAAGAAAGTAAGTACTATGCCTTATATAAGCCTCCTTAAGATATTACTAAGTATTAGTAGCCTAGCTATTACTATAAGTCCTAAGTAGTAGTAAAGATAGTAGATACTCCTTAATTTTTATTAAGTATTTCTTATTACCTATGCTTACTTAAACTTTTCTATAGTTTAGTAGTATCTAGTAGGAGCATCTAAATATAATGTCCTTTTATAGAAGATTATAGTATATACTAATACCTTAGCTCTTAATAAGAAATCTAGTTCTAGGCTATAATAGTTAATAGATAGCCTAAATATCTAAGATTAGAGTAACTAGCATGCTAGCTTATACTAGTTTATAAGTAGCTATTAGCTAAGAGTCTCTAGAGTATAGCATAATATAATATGCCTTACTCTAAAATTAAGACTAGTAAAGAATAGATCTATTCTAATAATAGTATAGAGATTAGATAGAATCCTTAGCTACTCTATCTCTTTAACTTCCTGCGCTAGAAGAATATCTCTATTATTAATAGCTACTATAGTAAGAAATTACCTTGTTTATAACTATATTAGTACTCTAAAGTAGGATAATTAGACTAGACAAATATTTAACTAAAGAGTAGTAGCAGTTATAGGACATTAAAGCCTAGGCTAGCATAGTAGTATAACTAAGGCTAACCTTGACTGCTAGCAGCCTAGTAGAGTCTTTCTAATTGAAAAACGCTTCTAGGACCATCTTAGTCGTCGAATTTCGACGGAGCCTCAACCTCTAGCGCTGATGCTCTATCGAGTCCTCTTCAAGACGCTTTTATAGACGACCACGACGACCTGTGTCATCCGATCAATTTCTTCTCGACACCTGGAAGGCCTCAAAATCGTTATAGTAGCTTACCATACGCCCAGCAGCCCGGAAATGAGTACTGCAGATGGAGGGCATGAATCGCTAATAGATCAATCACACTAAACTGCGTGTGCATGAACAGTCCGACCTAAGCCTTGTTATAATAGTGCAGCAAAGAAGCGAGCAAGGAGATTCTCAGCATCGATTTCAAGTCCAACCTCCAAACCCTCATACCGCACCCCATCACTCCGTCATCATACTCAAGTCTAGCTTCTACTGGCAGCTTCGCCACTCTCGCGCACAAGACAGCGATCCTGAGCCTTTGTCTAGACATGAATAAACACAGGACTGAGCAGCGTAGTCCAGCATTCTCGCCCTATAGACTTCTCGCGTCTCGAATTCTCGGATTGCTTCACGGAGATGTCGCTGCTGAGGTTCGGGCAGTATCATGAGGTAAGGTAGTAGAGGGGCGGAAGATCGATGCACGATTGCAGGGTCTAGAGATTGCTGGAATTTATAGGCAGCAGAGGGGTCGTAGGTTGTGGCTAGGCTAACGGCGAGAGCAACGAGGATGCTTGTTTACGACTACTGTGGTCAAATCGGCGGGGACATGCATTGCATTGCCCTTGCTCGGTTTTGATGATGTTGAGTCTTAACCTAGATCCGCTGCTGGGTGCTAAACAAGTGTCAGCTCATCCCAACGTGCGGTCGCTGCCAATCCTCCGTCGTCGCTCGCTTCTGACCAGCACCAGCCAACAACTCACTACCGTCCCTCCTCTTTGGCGCTGCGCATCTAGCCTCCTGCCGCCCCTCCTCCTCCCAAACGTTAACGACACCCCTTAACACACTTCACTACGCCCACACCCGTCCTCACAATCACTCTCACGCCCCCATCCTGCCAACCTATGACACCCTCGACTTTCACCTCCCTTAACCTCTCTACTTCCCCATCAACATCGACCTTGCTCTTCGCAGCCGCAAGCTTGCCCATTCCTCACAACCCACAAGATAATCCTCCTCACTAGTCCGTAGACAATCTCTTTGCCCTCCTGGCCCATCGCCTTAACCAGTTGTCTTTCCTAGACGGAGGAGGCAGTAAAGAAGGTGAGGATCAAGAAGACGACAGGACAAGAGGTGCCAGGCGCAAGAACTGCTAAAGAATAGAGCGAGTGGTGGGGACTATTCTGTAGGTACGCAGGTGAGGAGGCGATGGTTGACAGGGATTGTATGTGGCGAGGCGTGGATGATGGCGCCTGTTAGGTGGTGGTGTAGATTTGGATTGCTGCGCAGACGATGTTTAGGCTTGTCTGCGGTAGAAGGTCGAGATGATGCTTCCGAGATCCGGCAAACAGAGGACAGAGAACACAAGTCTTGCTTGATTCCGAAGTAGTATCAGCGTTTCAATCAAATGAACTTACAGCCCGAAGATCTAGAATCAGAGATTGATGTGCAGAATGGCTCCGAATGCTGGAGAAGCTATTGCCCACTTGGAGAGAGGGCTAACTAGCCCGGAGCTCTAAGTGTGAGGTTGATAGAGCGGATGGATGACTGATGGTTTTGCCAGGTGCGTTTGCTGGTTCTCGAGCGTGTGGTCCCTGTCGATGAGAGATGTCGAGCTTGATGTGAGATGCTTTGAAATCAGCGGATGAGCTGCTGTTAGCTCAAGTGGTATAGCGATGCCAAGATACAAAAAGTCCCAGCCTGCTCATCGAAGACACGTATTGCAAGCAACCACATTCATCCGTCAAAATCCCCCCTGAAAGCATGTCCGTTGCTGCAACCTCCCCAAATCTGCCCCGCACTGTCCACGTTCGTATCGCTGTTCCTGGGTGTGAGTGGTATAGTCGTCTCTGCCCGTATCGTGGTGCAGGAGGGTAGAAGGCGATGGTATGATAGGAAGAAGGGAGGGATAGAACGAGGCAGATTGCCTAACTGCCTCACAGACAGCGAATGATTGACTGACAGGCAGATGTTGCTACGTTCTGCACGCCTCCCTATTATTGCCTTGGATGATGTTATTTATGCCAGTAAGGACGAAGATGCCACCCGCCAATGTAAAGTCATCACCCTCCGCCAGTGTAAAGTCACCACCCACCGTCAGTGTAAAGTCACCACCCGCCGTAAGTGTGAAGTCATCGCTGATCGTGAGTGTAAAGTCATCGCTCGCCGTGAGTGTAAAGTCATCGCTCGCCGTGAGTGTAAAGTCATTACCTACCGCCAGTGTAAAGTTACCACCTACCGCAATTGTATAAAGTCACCACCCACCTTTAGCGTAAAGTCATCACCCACCGTCAGAATAAAGTCTCCACCCATCTCCAGCGTAAGTTCCACCACCCATCACCAGCTTAAAGTACCGGGTGTCTCGCTACTTGGCGCTGCAGATGGTCTGGTCTGTCGCGGGTGCTCGGGTCTGGTAGCCTGTAGTAGGAGCGGGAGGAGTACGGGGCAGTAGCAGGAGTACTCTTATACTCTCACACTCTCTTCTGAAGACCAGCGCGAGGTGGTAGTAACCGAGGATAACAGCGACAGGAAGATCGACGGTGTGGGAGGTCCAGTAGGGAAGAAGGTCGGAGAGGAGAGGCCCAACAGCCAACCCGCCTTGCAACACACCGCCCAGCTCAATGTTCCGCCAAAAGCTCACCAACGCCTTGACCTTCGACTCTTGAGACACAACAACATACATGACAATCCTCCTCCTCCTCCTCCTCCTCTGCTACCACCACTACCACCACCACCACTATGCCACCGCAAGAAGCTCCCGTCTCAAAACTCGCGCCTTTATCGCTACGCTCAGCACCCTATTCTCACGACCCTCGTCCTCTCAACATTCTATCCGGACCTCACCACTATCCTTACTCTCACCAGCGTCAATCGCGCGGCGGACGAGACAGTTGGGAACAGCGTCTTCGATAAACGCATTGTTTTATGCTGCACATTGTCCAACACCCACACCCACAGCCTACACCTCCGTCAGCGCATGTCTGGCAAAAGTGCATGCTCACTCCTGACCACTTTATCCATCGTCGCCCGCTACCTTATTATGCCATAGCCGCTGTCAGAATAACAGCAGTAGCACGCACGACCCTTTGTCATCTCCGCATCGCTCGACACATAGTCCGCCGAACAGATTGTTTCTTAAGCCGCAAGTGGAGCCAGCGAGGTCGAGTTCAGGGACGCTCGACTCGCCATCTGCAAGAAGGCCTTATCGACATGGCTGCCGCCTCCGAAAACCCGCCCAGGTCCTCAAGCCTTCGTCGTCCTGCTCGAACATCCCTCGGCCTGGTCCATAGAGGTCATTGTGCGTGCGCGCGCCTCTCGTCAATGCTCTCGGGTGCGATGAGACACCTCCATACTTCCTCCCGGCGGCGCCGCTGTAGAGGCGGCACTGGCAATGGCCCGAGTTCTGCAGAGTACATGTGTCGCCGATGCGCGACCCACCAACAAGGCCGAATATGCATGTCGAAAGCGTCGTAGTGGGCTTTTGTCGAAGGTGCTTGCGAGGATATGCAAAAGTGAGTACTGGTGGGCAGGATCTGTCTAAGACATTCGCTGACTTTCTGCCGATCGCTTAAGCAGGAGACGATGCTGAAGGATCGGCATTTCGGTCAAGCACTCCCTGTAGACTGGTCCGAGAGCATGCGAGGACGAGACAATAAGCAAGACCGAAGTAGTTTTCACGCTACTTTACAAAAGAATCCATGGCAGCAGTGCTGGCCAGGTAGGCGCAAGAGAGGGAGGAAGTAGACCGTATGCTTCTCGGTGGAATGGGTCGTAACGAACGGGACGATACGGCCAGCGAGGACGAGGTGGAATGTATGTTCCTAGGTGAAGTCGGCGATCCTAACGATGCGAGCGATAGAGCTGTCGAGGAGGACGCAGTACTTTCTCTTGGGCGACGAGGACGAAGTGATGCATAGTATTGAATCCCGAGCCTGGCCACGTAGCCGCGCTCCTGCACCGCGTGTCAGATGGGCGTAGCGGCAGATTCGATGTTTGACCGTATTATTGTCCGATTCTGCTGCGTGTTAAATGTACCAGATGCCCTATAACCTTAACACAGTCCTCGTATATTACAGTTGCGGCTGAGAGATAGTACGGGAGGTCAAGACTGCATGTACCCTCGAATTTGATCATGTCGTGACACAAGGCCAGATGTACTTCCACTGGTCCGATCGGTCTCGAATTTCGGTGGAAATAGGTGATTTGGTCACTGTATTAGCATTCAATGCCTTCTCGCTGCCCTGACTCGTGATCGACGAGATGAGGAAGAGAGATCCATAACACGGTTGACATTCCCTGGCAAAGTCACGCATGAGCTCAAGGACCCCAAAGGAGCTCCTGAGCGAAGCAGATCAAGCCTCGCTATCAAATGATCACTAACGTCATGCCGCACTGCGAAACCATTTGTAACCGAGTACACACTGTCCTCAACCTCAAACCAGGCACACAACAAGCTTACATACCTTCGCGATCCAGCAAGCCAAAGCAAACACCATCGCAGTTTCCTTTCCTTTCAGATTAACAGCGCAATGACTTCTCCTTCCATCCAAGACAGCTCCAGCTCCTTGCTCGCAGAACTTTCAAAAATCACCGCATCATCCAAGCAACGTACATGATGGAGCCGGTGAGACACTGTCAATCAACTGACCAGTATCTGCTTTGGTACCGCCATCAGAAAACGGTGGTGATAGAAAACTCGAGATGATTTCTGGCATGGCGGAGGAGTGGTTGGCGGAGGAGTGGTTTGCTGAGAGAGGCAGCCTCGCGTCTCTCATGTCGTTCCGGCGGCCCAGTAGGCATCAAATGTCGAATTAAGGTCACCGACGTTCCGATCGGGCAGATATCCTCAGCAGCTAAAACCAGTAGTGCCATAGCTGACAGAGTCAAAGTGGCCGCGTGAGACACGAGAGATTCATCTCAGGGCTGCTGGATCCAGGGCAGTGGCCCTATCTTCATGCGGAGTTGACATTGCGTAATCGGGCTCCCTTCAGGTGATTGCGTGCTGTCTGGCTACAGCACTCAAACCAGGAAGTCTGAGTTCGGGATTACTGATCTGCTCACCTGGAGAAATAGAGGTGGACGCCTTCGCCGAGTCGAGCGACGAGCTCCTGCCAGCAAAACGCCAGGTCCATTTGACAGGTCGTGTCTCTGCGAGCCCGCTGCCGTTTGAGCTCATATCACTTAGCAGCCTCCAGACAAGGCAAGGTCCATAAGGAGTCCGAGTGTTTCGCTCTTAAATCCTCGTCTCTCGACTACCGCAGAAAATGGCAGCAGTCATGAATCCGGATCACTTGACAAATGCAACTGCACTGCCCACTTAGAAGATGGTTATGCCGCCTACCAGCACGCCGACCTGGAGCCGTACGCAAAGCTGTCCTGTTGCGCGACTCAGAATTACTGCTGCCTCTGTAATATCAGCACTTGCAATGCCACAAAAGCCAATTTCGAAGCCAACCTCATCGTTATCCAGAGACATGACAGAACGGCGAAAGCTGCACGCTCACAGGCAGGGCGTCTTACGGCAGCAACTCTGGCTCAAGTCTCCGACTCTCTGCTGTTCTGCCAGCATAGAACTCGCCGTCTTGCATGTACGGTCACTCCCTTGTGCCGTCACACGCGCATCTACGTACAATCAACTCCGGCGTAGTGGCGCAACCTTACTCGAGTTGTTCTGTGTCGCGGTGCGTCGTAGGGTCTTACGCGTGCAGCGGAAAAAGGACATGGACGGTATGCCAGGCGCAGGTTTGGGAGATGCAACGGACGGTGCATGGTGACCGGTCACTAATAATAAGTCTGTGTTCTTATGAGGCATGCTCACGACACGGCGGCGGCTTGAAGTCGCATGGCTGGCATTTACGTTGGCAGATCTTTTGCGCCATTCTGCTCGTCGTAGGAGGTAGGATCGCTTGGACCCCCGCATTTCGGATATACTCAGAGGCCGAGCCCCAAATCACTGAAATTTAGGCCGAACATGCAGTCATCCGGGGCACGGTCGAATAATCCTCCCGTCCACGTGCACCTCACGCGTGGCGGACCCTGTCTTTGCGGACCCTGTCTTCGCGGATCTCACAATCAGAGGCGAGCTGGACCATCAGAGACCTCACGGGTGCCTTGGCTGGCTTCACAGGCTCTGCGATCGCGCGATGCAATCTTTGAACAGCATGTAAGAACACTTACAAGAACAAGGGCGTGGCTGTCGAGCACAGGCTTATCCAGTAGCAGGAAGGCGCTCAGCAGGAGGACAGGGAGCAGCATCGTAGCAGTGGCGAGAACTGTGCCATCGACGGGCGGCGAGAAGCTCTGCAAGGGAACATGGAGCACGCTGGCGCCAGTAGTGAGAGCTCTGTTGACGGTGAGGACTCTGTCAGCGACGAGCGGGAAGGCGGTGGCGAAAGCTTGAATGTCAGCGACGACCAGAAAAGCGATGGGGAGGACTCCCGAGTCGGTGAGGACTTCCGAGTCAGCGACGAGCCGAAGACGCCTCAACGGTCACGCTTCTGCCACCTTCCGTAGCAACAACGGTCAGTAGTCGCGAAGAAACCGAGCGCATACCCGAGCTTGGCCGCCGACATTCACAACTCGAAAGCGATCTCGGGACAGGTTTTGTATCTGCCCATCGTTCCTAGGAGGTAGCACGCGGGGAGTTGCAGGCGCCTTATACAGTGCTTCGAGACGAAGAGTTCGAAGGCGACACAATCTTTGACAATGCATCGCCTCCAGCAGCTCTGACGACTCCTGACCACCGTCTGGAAACCATCCAGAATTTCCGGCACTAAAGCGCACCGATTTACGTTCACCGCCTCTTTCTCTCAGCCAGCTGGCTTCACGTTGCCCGCCTTTGGTGACGGCGAAGATGCACTGACTGGCGGCTGCGAGTGCAGCGTGGTCTTGCTTGTCTCGTCATAGATCCGTCGATCTGGAGTGGCAAAGCGTGTCTGAGCATGGCTTTTTCTGACGTGCTGAAGCCCCAGCTGGCCGCGATGCTTGTAATGCCAGCAATGCAGGCAAAGACGCTGAAGATGGTGTAAATGATCGAAGGCGGACATTTGCATGGCTCAGACCTCCATCACAGTACATGATACAGTCAAATTCGTGTCGCCTGATATTCAATGTGTTGAAGTCCGTTCCACCGCCTTGGCAATCACAGCAGTCGATCTGAGATGGCATGAGAACGAGTAGTGGAGCAGGCATTCTATACAGGCCTGATGTTCTCAGTCAGGCTCAGAGAGTACCATGCAACACGGAGTACTTGACAAGAAACTGTGCCCGTTCGCTCCTGGGCGCGGCAAGGACAAGTTGACGTCTGGGAAAACGTGAGCGATCAAAAAGGCCCACGTCCTTGATGCATTTCATGCTGCATACAGCACGCTTAGTAAGTTGTGCGACGGCTGTGCGACGGCTGTGCATCTTCAAATTGTCCTGCTTTTCTCGCCGATGCGTTCCTCTGCCATTGCTCACCCTCAATCACTTCCTCTCCTATCTGCATCCTCCTCATTCTCGCTCATCGGCCTCATCTCGCCAACCTAGTCTCACCAGTTACCTTCACAGAAGCGCTAGATGACAAAGCACCTTGATCTACTCGAAGAGAACATGGCTTGGACATTAATCGGCTCTCACAGATCTACTGATTGATCCTGTGGTTGACAAATCATCACTCACATGAGTCCCAAGGTATGGTGGCTTCTAGACACAGTCCCTGCTCTCGACCTTGCAAATCTAGAGGATGGCGACACCACCTATCCAGGACAGCTACATGATCTCGCCGCCCGGAACGACTGCACGCACAACGTGCAGACTAGAATCTTCGAGCCCTCACGAGATGGTTACCGTCGGTCTCAAGAGACCACAAACAGAACGGCACGAATCAGAACGGCACGAATTACTCGTACAACAACAACGACACCACGGCATTGTGGTCTACAGATCTGTCCACGGCACACTTGATATTCTGTCAGCGATGGAGAGCGTACCTTAACTACATGTACTCCGCTACCTCTGCGTTCTGGTCTCCAGGCGGATGGCCCGAGTGTTTGAGGGGTTGTGTCAATCAGGTCAACTATCGGAACAGTCTGTAAGCATTTCCAGCCCATCAACAGCCCAGAAAGCCGACAGCTGATAGCATTGACAGGCTAATTGTCGTAGCACATGGAATCGCGAGAGCGGGAATGTATGGCCAGCCATGAATTCTCATTATCATATTGAGAGCATCCGATAAACCTAACAGATGGTACATGGCTGGGACAAAGAATGCGTTTTCCAGGGTGCATAGTACCACTGTCACAGAGCATCACACTCTCGCCGAGGCACCTCATCGTCCAGAACATGAACAACGCCATCATCAGCACCGAGCAAGATCCAGTCGTTGGCTTCAAAGTTGGCAGTCACGAGCACGATCAAGTCCCTCGCCGCCGGCTTCAAGCAGCAGTCACCTTCACCACCTCAGACCCATTCTGCCGGACGTCTGAGAGCCAGAATATCCCCGAATCAACACTGTTGATCACCGCGCACGTCCTGAATTTACTCCACCGCGGAGCATACAACACGCTGCAGCGTAATGATACGTGGCCCGCTGCGGCTGCCAGGTGTCGGAACGTGGATCGACAGTCGTGGGTTTGGCGGCAGAGGATGTGCGAGATTATCCTGTCTCGGCTCGTTTCTCACGTCCGGTCCGTTGCTGCGTTCTTGCGTAACATGCTGTAAGAGTGCATCCGTTCACTATTTAAAGCTGCAGGGAGGGAGCAGCTAATGATCAGAGTCTACCTAAGGTGGATTCAAGCAGAGTAAGCGATTCTGCTCGAGCTGTTTATATCGCGTTGCTATCACTGCTCCCTTATCTGATTGTTGCTGACGGGCATATCGTAGATGGAGATCGAAATCACCCGGGATTCTCGCCTGAGTCGGCACTTTAGGACTTTCCAGGCGCCATGAACCGCCATGCCTCCCGCACTTTCCAGGACTCATAGAATGCTACCCTCGCCAATGCGCCCCCCCGCTCTTAGTACGATGCGCGGAAACGGGCGTGTACTGGACAAACGCGGTAGAAGCCCGTTCTCCGTACTATTCCATCCTTTTCCTCTCTTTGGACCTTGGACTTTTCGCATCTTGTGGCTATTAGCATGGCTTTGCCGACGATTCGAATCCAGTCGGAATACATCGATACATGACATCCCCGCCGCATTGCCAAATCAAGCCTACGGAGAGGAGCACCACGCTGCAGGAGATAATATAGATTCGCCGGATGTTCGAAAGATCACTGATTTGTACTCGGTCCTGAAACAGATTATCCGATGCTATTGAGCGCTTCGACCGGCAGATCACAGTCATACAAGTATTGCCGCGAAAAATATCAAGATCGATATTGGCGTGCAAGCCTACAAGGCTGAGGACACGGGATGCGAAGAGTTCTACAAGTATGAGTGGACAGCAGAGGTGGAAATACCCAAATCTGCGAGTTCGAGCAGTGCTGGCGCCCGGGCGGAGAGCGTGAGGGTGGAGCATGGCGGGATTGCTCGTAGACACGTGCACTCAAAGTATCAGCCGGCGCCATAAAATGGGTTGGTTCATAGAGCAGTCGGATGCGGAGGACAGCTTGGGATAATGGGAGATGTGAAGAGTGCCTGAGAGGCTCGAATCGCCAAGAGGTAGCGCCGCAAAAATGCTACAAGCCCATCTCAGGTGCTGTTGATCCTGCCATTGGGACTCGCAATCGCCGAGGCGCAATGAGACATTGGGAATCCGGAACGTCGTGCATGGGGCTGGGAAAAGACGTTTTGATGCATCGTGTCGTGGAGGTGGATGCGGACACCGTGAAGGTACCTGAGAAATCCAGACAAGTGCCCGGCGCAAGAATACGTAGCACGGCATTGGTTGATATTTCGCAGACCTTCCTTGTTTGGCGGCGGTCTTCCCGACGGTCGGAATAGGCATTGAGGGCTGAGGGCAGGTATATTCACGTAATGATGTCTTTGATTCCTTTGTAGTTTGCCGCGATGGTCCCCTCGCTATGCCGCTTGTGGCGTGCCGAATTTCGTTTTCTGCGACACATGGGCTGTGGCTGTACAAACACCACGAATTCCACGCTCCCCATGTGAGTATTTTGGTTATCGCAATCAAGATCGCCCTCTTCTGACCGGACGCGGCCCGAGTGCAGCAGATTGTGGTTCCACCTGGATTCCGTATTGGGAAGGAGGAAGCCTGAGATTGGTCTCAACACGGTCATGGCAAAGGCATGGGATGAATTGCACAACAGTCCAATTCATGCAGAAAATGCCGTCTTGCCAGTTTATCTCATCCTTCATCCAGTGATCATGTTATTGTTGCTTTCTGTTCTTTCGCTGCTGAGGTGACCATCTCGCTTCATTCAACCCCCGAGACTCCGCCGAAAGTACAAGATTTCTGTTAGACCGACGGTAGCCGATGGCGCCGCGCGAATCATCATCACCATCATCACCCTACGCCCGCGCACTCCTGATCCTCACCGCCGCCATCACGCGCCATGGCCCAATCCAGCGCTGGACCGCCGATGCCGCTGCTGGCGTCTGGACGGCGCTACATCGTTCAATCGCGACGACTGGGACGCTGTGCCGACGGAACGCGCAGTCAGAAATCTGGCCACATGGGTCAGGAAGGGGATCAAGGGCGCGGATAATGGAGGGCGGATGAAGTGGAAAGGCTTCCTGGAGGCGATGGTCGAGGCAGTGCAAGCAGCGGGCGAGAAGCTGGAGGAGAGTGCCCACGAGACTGAGCCAGAGCAGCGGCCCAGGACAAGGAAGAACAAGGCTGCCGCCGCAAAGATGAGTACCGTAGCAGTGCAGGTGGCTGGCGACAGTGATGAGGAGGCGGAGTTCGTCAGTTCCTGTCGCCAGACAAATTCGCAATCCGACTCTGCAAACTCAGCGAGAAATACGGCCTCACACACGCGCACCCGCACACGCGCCTGCACGCGGAAAACTCAGACCGAGCCGACCTGGATTGACAGCGCCAGCGACCCGGAGGATGCAGGACGTTCCATTCGTCCACACCGCCAGCCAGATCACCCGAAGAACCCCAGTCCAGACGACCTTGTCGCGCTCCTCCGCCGTCTCACCGCGCAGATGGACGACGATCAGGATTCCGACGCCGCCATGCCTGATGCGCCAGATATCAGAGTTGAACCGCCCGTCGTGACGATGTCAGGCTCAAATGAAGAGACGTGGGAGAGGCCTAGGTATACCGACATGCGCAACACGGAGCCCTTCTCCCCCTCTTTTTCCTCAGCCCAATCGTCATGTTTCCGCCAGTCCACTTTGCCAAGTTCTGCGGCTCCAAGCTTCCCTCCTCCACAGCTGCCAGTATGGGCGTCAAGCTTTGACCCTGTGGCTTCATCTGACTATGCGGAAGTCTTTGCGCCTGCCTCTTCAAGGTCATCGAAAAAGCAGGTGCCGAGTAAAGAGAAGCCGAAGAAGGAGGGGCAGAAGCATGGGCAGAAGCAGAAGCATAGGCAGCTGGAGACCAGGACGGAGACGGATACGGAGACAGGAGCGGCGATGGAGAAGGAGACAGAGACGGAGATGGAGAAGGAGATGGAGAAGGAGACGGAGAAGGAGATGGAGAAGGAGATGGAGGAGGAGATGGAGGAGGAGATGGAGAAGCGAGAGGGTACGGTCTGTCTGCCAGACACTGGACGAACTGTTGTCGGGCCAGGCAGGCTTTGCATCCGCGTCGAACCCACAACTCAGTCCGCCCGAAACCCCAGAACCGTCTGCTATGACGTCCTCGCGCACTATTACTACGCCTACAACCGCCGAAAAAGCAAGTCTCGACATTCCGCTCTTCCTAGCTTATTGACACCACAGGCCCAGCCTATGCCTTGCTCGACTATTCGGCTGCTCTGCACGCCCTTATGCGTGCTCGGACTATGCTACTACGGGCAGGAATATCCTCTTCCGCGACTCAGCCAGCGCCTGACTTCCGCGACGATAAAGCTCCGGCGGCTATGTGGATGCTGGTTCCGCTTTGGGAGGTGGTTAGAGCACTGCAGACAGAAGAGAAGCCAGATTGGTGCAAGGTGGCCCGCCATGTATGCGAGGCGATGGATGTCGTCATCTTGGCCTGGAGTTCTGCAGGTCAGAGCGTGCAGGCGGAAGTTTAGGAGGCAAGAGCAGGTACACAGACTGTGACAAGAATTGCAAAGTGGGTAGGGCAAGTTCGGGACAAGTTTCTCGTACACGTCAATGCACAATTGGCGACGCCGGCGCGAGGAGGGTTGCAGGTGGGAGGAGAGAGAAAGTTCCGCTGATGATTGGCTGGGCATGAGGTGATTCAATCGAGCATATGTTCAATTTCGCCCATGGTGACGGGCCTGTGCAATCATGTGCTGGTCTGGTATGTTCGTATACCTTCATCAGCACCCTGTTCCAAGCGCATGGCAAGCTGGTCTACTCTGCTGCTCATGTCCACAGCACTGCCATCGCGACGGCCTGAACGTTTCTCGCCAAGAGCTAGCGCAACCATTCTTCCATAAACATATCAGGGTTCATTGCCACCACTGCCACAACCGACCGGCCGGCACCGTGCGTGATCTGCGGTCCGGCGGATGAGTGCGCACTTGCCAGTCTGTCGATGGCAGAAGAAATGCCACGTGGAAAAACCTCCCCATAATACGCGGACGCAATACGTCAGCTCTAGAATGCGACCAGTCAGGAAATTGCTCCACGGCACAATCAGTTAGATGCCAATCTGGCAGAGCTGCCGCGTCGGCTTGCGCCACAAACTTGAAGTTCGTCAAACGCATGCCATATCACCTTGTCCCGCCGTTTCAGTCAGCGCTCTTCATCTGCCCATCAGCAAATTACCTGACGCCGAATGGTTCTTTGTCCTACCCGGCGCTGGTCCTCACAGATTTCAAGTTCGGAAACGGACCCATCTGCCCGGCTCGCACGTCCCGACATCAAACGCCTGCGAACATCCGCCTTCCCGCATGTCCGATATGGATGAAGCTTCTCTCGTTATAAGCGGCGCACACGATTGGACAGGCTACAGCCTTGACGGGTTCAAAGCGATCGATCAGACCGCATTCGTAGTTCTGCGACCGAATTGGCGCGCAACAGAGTACGTCGTGAGAGATGGCGAAACTCCTTTAGCACTCACTCTGCGCGATGAGTGAGACAAATCGACTACTGCTTCTCGCTCGCGACTCTACAAGTTAAGGCTCGTGTGCCTGTGGGTGTGCTCTCTCCTTCTTCCTCTCATTATCGCACTGCTCTCACCTCTGTCACTTCTCCGATCATCTACTCTGCTTCTTTACATCTTACTTCTTTGGTCGCTCCGCTCTGACGACCACTAGTCTACGTCTCGCATCTGGAAATCATGACCGACGGCATCTTCTACGTCCCGGTTCTTTCGGCATGGCTCATACCGAGCTCCCTTTCGAAGAAAACCCTCGCGGATACTAAGGCCGCTGGCGGCAAGAATGTCGTTCATCTCGAGGTCCCGCCGCGGGAGAGGACTCCTCGTTTGAAGGAGAGCAAGATTCAAATGCCAGTATGTTGACCCAGACCCTCTACCATCACTCAAATCTCCTCTAGATCATGTCGCAGTCACTGACGATACATTCAGGTCTTTCTGAACCTCACTCTCGGTGCCCTGACTATGAAAGCAGACGCTAAGGAAGGCTGTCCATCGACGCTCTCCTACCCACTGGCCTTCGACGAGATCATGCTTCGCGCCGCGGCCACTCTGCGCATCTCCGCCGAATGCCGTCCCACGAGCGAGCAATTAATCAAATTCTCCGACTTCTTCTCTATACCAGCCAAATTCGGCTCTGGCGTCTACCGCCTCCTACTAGACCGGGTCGTGCGACGCTTTGAAACCAAGATCAAGATTGACGCACTTCCTACCGCCTTAAAGCAGGCCGGAGATGGAGACGTAGTGTGGAAGGCACACACGAGCGCGTGGAGATTGGGCACGAGCTTGTTGGGTTGGAGAAGCTGAAGGCGGAAGTGTCTTCGCGCTGCAGGAAAGGGACGCGCGAGCAAGTGGGTCCGGGTGGAAGGAGGATTGGTTGGAAGAAGATCATCGATGGCGCGATCCATTTGATGGCGCAGATCGAGATCTTGGACGGTGATCAGGCGAGCGCGCTAAGCCGGTGGTAATCTCTGCTCTTGCTCGTCTGAAGTCGGGTTGTCCACAGCTGACATGATCAACCCAGCCTTCGAACTCGCCCAGCATAAAACCCCAGCCTACGGACCCTCCCAGCATCACGACTCCGCCTTCAAAGCCGAGTCAACGCCATCGTCGAAAAGCAAGAAGCATCTGTTCAGCGAAAGCGACCTAGTGAATCTGATCCTCTACAACGACGCCCGCCTCACCACCTTGTCGCATTCCCTCGGCACGAACAAAGCCGAGACCCAGATTCTCAGGAAGGAGAACAAGGTGCTCAAGAAGGAGATTGTTAGCCTTAGGTCTGAGTTGACGGGTATGCTGGAGTTTGTGGATGCGTTTGGTGGCAAGGTCGAGAAGCATATGGGCCGGATTACGAGCGTTTTGTGTGAGGTTATGGGGAGTGTTTGTTTGTTGGAGAGGGCTTTTGGTCGGGGTAAGGAGGAGGAGATGGAGGAGGAGGTGGAGGGTGGTCTGGTGGAGGAGGGTTGGGATGAGGGGGGTGAGGAGGGTGAGGAGGGTGAGGAGGGTGAGGAGGGTGAGGCGGATGAGGAGGATGAGGCGGATGAGGAGGATGAGGCGGATGAAGCGGACGATGAGGACGAGGATGATGAGGAGGATGAGGACGAGGACGAGTAACGCTGCTGTCGAGACTTGGCTTTGGCGATGAGCAAGGTCACTACAATCACTCTTTCGATTCTCATTTATTTAGTTTGCGGAGTCGGTTGAGGATCAGGAGGATGGGAAGAAGGCATGCTGCTGTCGAGACTCGGCTTTGGCGATAAGGAAAGCCACTACAATCACTCTCTTTGGAACGACCGCGGTCTTGGGGCAAGTAAGTAGTAGCATCTCATAACATAGCAGCAGCGGCGACAACAACACAGTGTGAAATTTTAGAGGCAGTAGTATGATATTCCTCGCTTGCCCTTGTAGCAGTTTTGCAGGCTTGACTCTTGTCTTCTCCAATATATTCGACCAAAGTTCTCCTCATGCTGTCAGTATTGCAAACTGATTTACACCCACAGAAGAACTTGAGGCAGGATAATAACCATAACACTTTCGGGCCTGAGCCTTGAACATGTCGGCCAACTCAGCCCGCGGCAGTCCTGACTTTCCGAAAACACGGTAACTTCTCACATGGTACATGCAGCGCACGGTGGAGTACGTTGTTTGCTTTGTCCCATCGCGATCTGGTGACGTTAGCAGTCCCATCTCATTACGCCAGATCGCTTAGGTCGTGAGTATGGCATAACACTGCAAGTGAAGGCGTTGCAGAAGCGCCTCTGAGCATTCGACTATCCAGGGTCGAAGAAACCATGAAATGATCGCAGCATGAGTGAGGCACAAAGAATTCAGTCACCCTACAACAGGACGTACGGCGTGCAAGGGCCACCACTTAAGAGCTGCTGCGTATATAAAAGCTCACAAGACTCCGAACTCTGGACAAGCAGTCTTGCAGCCGAAAGGAGATCCACGATTGCTCTCGACATCACCAAATCACTGAAACGCAGACTGTCAACTGGATCACTCAGACGGCGGTCCTCAGCACTATTGTCTCGCAATACACATCAAGTGAGCGGACAGCCCAGTAAGAACCATTTGTCGGACAGGCATTTTGCCTCTCAGGCATTTTGCCTCTCAGGCATTCGACGAGCTACAAAGACAACAAGTGCTGAGCCTGCAGCATGAGCGCGACCGTCGGCAGCGGCATACCAGTCAACAACGGCACACCAGTCAACAATGGCAGCCCTATGATCTCGAGAATGATATCTACCAGCAGCGGCGTCCACACAAGGAGAAGCGTCGTCACTATGCACACTGCGAAAAGAACTCCTCAGCACCCACTACAAGGCCACACCAGCAACGGCTCTCCTTCGACAAAGACATTGATCGCGGTCCTCGAGATGCTACTCCGGCGATGCGCCACAATGCTATTGATCTCGACCCCACAAATGCTATTTCACCCATAACAAAGGCAATGCCTTTGTCTTCTCCAATGATCTCTCGAACACCAACGACAAGGGCATTGCTCTCTCGCCTTTAAATAATCATTCAATACCCATCGATGAGACAGATTTGCCAGGAACAAACACCCATCCAGAACACGAGGCCGCATTAACACCCCCAAGCAAAGCAAGAAAGACACATATCCCAGAAGCAAACATACCGAACCAAGAACACAACACTAATCTGAAGAGACAGAAGCAAATCATGTCTCAGCCAAACGATACGTGTGCGGCGCCAGTAAGTGCCCAGAGCAGACAACACCAGTACCTTGCTGACATCCATCAGCGTCTAGATGAGCTTTTCCCTAATGCTCCAAGCATCAACCTCGAACTCGACTTCACGCTGCCTGAAGAGATGCGAAACAGTTACAATTACACTGCCATCCTGCGCTTCGCTGTTCGCACCTCGGTCGGTGGCGAGAACCTGCCTACACCCGAGGAGTTAGCTGGCTATATCAACTCGTCACCCGATCCGCCCCTTTGGGAAGGCTCAAACTTGGTACGTGCGATTGAGAACATCCTCGATTGGCTGGCGCAATTCGATCCGCAACGTCATTCTTTCCTCGAATATCAAGTGAGTACGACGCTCTGGGACAAAGCACTACACGATCTGGTACATCAAGGGGAGCAGAATCTAAGGCGTAACGTGCTTTTTGACAGTGCAGGTGGAGTCCCGCCTGGCCTAGGTATAGGAGTCTGGCAAGGTGTCGTTCCGGCAGCACAGCATAGGCAACGCGGCCAGCCAATGGTCCTAGCGACGAGAAAGCGGCTGATCCTTGCCAGACTCGGCATGGGCGCTGATGACGACCCGGATGAAAAGGATCAGGCGGGAGCTCAGCAGGACGAGGATGATGAGGAAGTCACGCAGGATGAGCATCAGCATACAGCCACGCAACATGCATCACCGTCGAGCCCCACGCCTGCCCGTGAGCCACTATGAACTCGGCTGGTCGAGCTGAGAGCCGAACAGGACGAGCTCAGAGCCGAACGAGACGAGCTAAGAGCCGAACGGGATGAGATAAGAGCCCAACGGGACGAGTCAAGAGCCGAACAGGACGAGCTACAAGCAGAGCTAGCCAAGGTGCGTGCCGACCGAGACAGGCTACAAGCCAAGACTTCCTGGCTCGAAACAGAAGTGAAAGACTGCACCTTCCTGCTCACCAGCGACGCGGCCCGCGAGCGCCGTCAGCAAACCCAAGCCGATCTTGATCGCAAGGCTGCCGAGCTCGAGACCCGCGCGGCCGAGGCTCACGAATTGGAGGAGAGTCTGCGACGACGGAGCTCGCGCCTCGATCTGATCAGTGATAATTTGACAGCGCATGAGCAGTATGTCGGGGCGCAGCTGCAGGCGCAGAAGAACGAGTTTCGGGATCGGGTGGTGAGGATTTTGCGGGCGGTGCGGGGCATGCATCAAATAGAGATGGAGGAGTATAGGAGGCAGATTGGGGAGTGGTATGCCAAGAGGCGGGTGGGAAGGCAGTGAGAGTGAGAAGAAAGAGAGGTCAGGCGTCTCTGGGTGGTAGCGTTATTTGTAATTTTTCCATGTATTGATGACATGTTTCATCTGCATATTGTTCTGGCTTTTTTTGGTGTCTGTGACTGACAGTTTCAGATCGGAGAGACTGACATCGTGATGCACCAAGAGCCTGCGAATGCTTCCCCGTGCAGTCTGTTCGATCACCGAGTGCTTCGCTGCTGCTATGCGATTTGAGGCGAGGGCACAGGCACCATCTGGCTTGCATCTCATACATGTACCTATTGGGCGGTGTCTCCTGCGGCGCAAGGGTACGTGTGCTCCATCCACCTGCATCTAGCTGAACGCCGACTGCCTCCGTACATAACCTAAGCGAACACCGCCACAGCCAAGACAGTCATAATAGCTGGAGATGCATGATGTTGGTAAGAAACATTGAGAGTAGTCGGAGGGACAAGGTTGGAAAAAAGCATGAGCAGTATTACAAAGTAGCTGGCGGGTAGACAGGCGGGCAGACAGGCGGCGGGCGATGGACAGAGCAAGCAGCGGGCAGGCAGTGACAGAGCAGTCAGCACTCGCAAGCCGACATCCCGCGTCCCTCTCCAGTCCTACTGTTGCCGGACGCCTCGAGTAATTTTCTGGTCAGTCATGAAGCGTATCTATCCTCAGCTGAGTCTTGCGGCCCACGTTTGGCCGAGTGCTCCAGCTCAGAATTGCCACTGCTTTGGCTCGGACTGGCGAGAACCTCATACCAGCCCTTCCCTGATCGTATTGTTGGCTTGCCGGCGTTTTTGTAAGCCACATGCACCAGTGATTCCGAAGCCTTGGCCGGTTCAGACTTGCGCGCAGGCTTTTTGGCAGGCTTTGCAACGGCTTTTGGTTGAGTCGCCGTTTGGGCTACTGTCTTTAGCACCGTCGATGGAGTCGTCCTGTCGCGCTCTGCAAAGGCGAGGCAACCAGCGAGGAATTGTGATGATGAGGTCGGATAGGCGATGTGTGGTGCCGTGGGCAATAGGTACACTGATTGCCGGTGATGGTCAGCATTATGCATGCCGATCCAGCTAGATCTTCATGACATGTTCATCGGCGTCCCCGATGACATGATCTGTCGCACGAAGGGCGCAGGTTGAAGAAATGCGAGAATCGCAGAGGATCCAGCGTTCGTAGTGACAATGAGACGCAGGACTCCGCTGCTTTCTTTGAGGTGCTGAGCTGGCTGACTACTACTTACGAAAGGTGACAGTCGGGGACGGCCCGAGGCCGGACGATGGCCGGGCCGCTGTATGATAAGCTTAATTTTATGCACAAATCATGCCGGGCTTTCTGGAGCATCCTTTGTGTTTTCCCCTCCTTCGCGCTGACCTTTCAGCCGCCTCCCAACCCGGACCACACACATAGCATGACTGCCACGAACACCAAAATCATGAGTATCGCTGCTATTTCCCATCGCCAGTCATATTTCCGGAGCCGGATCCTTGTCGTCCATCGCTTCCACGGATCCGCCACCGTGTCATCCGCCGGTCTTTTGCGCGTAGACCGGTATGCTTCTAAACATCGGCCACAGTGAGCGTGTGTCTCCAAGGCCGCTGTCTTGTGGCAAGTGATACACTGCGTCTAGACGGGCCTCAGCAATGGCTGAACGAGCTTGAAGCTGTCGAACCTGACGTTGGGTAATTGAGCGATTGCTCCAGAGCGCGACTGCCGACGTTTGTGGGATGTCTACCGGTTTGGTTCAGTCCATCAGCAGGTCGAGCCCTGGAGCGCTGCTGCCTGCGGGTAGTGGGAGTCTTTGGGGTTGTCAAAGGTGACATTGTACTGCTTTGATGGTGCCGCCGAACTCCAAATGGCGAGTCACTCTTTTGAGCGAGAGATCTCTAACACAGCAGTAGTCTGCCAGCGCTGGCGCTGAAACAAGGCCTAGAAAGCATGAGAACTAACTGGGTGCCCGTCGAAACTGGCAGTCATATACAAAGCATTTAGCACTATAAACTGACACATCCCAGAACCTCCTTCCTATTAACTTCCTGGTCGTTACTCTAACTCCATCCCGACATCCTCCCCTCTTAAGCTCAGCGCATCTAGTTCGGCTTGAACTGTAGTCTTGAGATCTTGATGACCCGGTACCCGACGAAGTTGGTTCCCGTCGAATGGTGGTGGCTTGTCTTCAGTAGTGCCGATGTCGTCCTTGTCGGGAGATGAGAGTTGGATATGCGTCTTGCTATTGACGGCATCTGCTTCGATATCTGTTGTGGTGATACCAGGCAGATTGGCGGGACTTGGCGGAGTCAGCTCAGTGGGTTGACGCACGTTTTCAGCCTCAGGGGAGGATTTCGGATCCGTGGCAGTGAGGTGCTGCTCGCCCTTCGTCTTTCCTTCTGGCTTCTTTCCTTCTGGCTTCTTTCCTCCTGCCATCTTTCCTCCTCTCTTCTCCCCTTCCGCTGCCTTGGCATCCGGGCCTGTACTTCCAAATGAAGGAAATTCGCCTATTCCAACATTGGGCCCTTCTCCGCATCCCTCCAAAGCTTCGTCGACAAACTTCTTCGCGAGCTTGCTAATGTACTCGCCAAACGGCTTTGGGTCGCCGGACTTCCGAGAGGCGTGGAACTTCCCGTAGTGATCCTTTGCAAGAGCGTTCAGGCGTGCCATGTCGGGAGCGTGGAAGCATAACGTCAGACGTGTCAATTCCGTCTTCTGCTCTTCTGGTGAGGACAGCAAGTAGGCCACAAATCGCTTTCGAAGGTTCGTTTTAGATTCGCTGGACCATTCTGGAGCGAACCCGACGCTCATAGCTTGAAAAAGGTCTTCAAGCCGCTGCATATGCTCATCCATGCGTTGGAGAGTTCCTGCGTTCATCTTGCCTGTTGAAGACACAAACGCTCGGTGCCACGATTCTGATATGAGGAATCTTGCAATACGACGAAGCATCAATGACGAAGACGAGAGGACATTGCATCTCAGAGAACAGCTAGGAGTTTTCGTTTGCAATACGGTGTGCTCGCATGCTGCAGACACCCGTCAAAGCGGGTTCACGGCTTAAGAGGATCTGGCCTTTTCCTATGGTAGTGGTGGCTGCAGAAGCACTGCTGTCATCCATGTCCAATCCCACCAAAACCGAAAAGGCTGTATTTGATTGCTCTCGGCTCTATTGGCCGTCGCATCAACAAAAATCGACGCAACTTTGCGGTGCGCTGCGATGCTGCAGGCGGCCGCTAAAGCCTGGCCACGTTACACAAACGTATGTAAGAAGACATCTTACAAAGCTGTGTGCAAGACAACATGACCCTGAAGCTATCTCTGATCGCTATGAGTCCATTAACCATTGTAGCCAGCACTTAGCCTCTACAGGATTTGCTCCTTGCTCAGAAGACCATATTCTGCGACATCAGCTACATGACAATAAATTGCTCTCCGACCGCGCATAGCAAGCACAGGCTCACCCAAGAAGATCCGCTGGAACTTTCCGCCAGGACCTGCGGCGCTCGCATTCAGCTCCAGCACCGACAACGCCGCCTGTTGCGACCTCACGCTTCGTCTCTCGCGGGAATCTCGCTGATGTGGTTCTGGCTTTTGAAGACTGGAATGCCCAGGTTCACAGGCCACTGCGCCGCAACCTCAATTCTACCCAACTTCTCCTGAATCGTCGGTCATCTTGATGGATTGGACGTTGTTGGATCAATCTATCTATCCATCCAGTGGATTGAATTGGATCTAAGTCGTTGTTCCATCCAAATACTACCGTTAGCTGGTGGATGGACTAGATCGTGGTCTGGGATTCATCCATGTCCATGCTGGCGGACGACGTTCACAGGCAATTGGGCCATGCCGAGCCATGGTGAGCTATGGTGGAGCTGGCGGAGCATCCGTATGGTCACGGTAGGCAGTCGTGACTATTTCTCAAGTTTCCGAGCTGTCCGAGATTATGACAATCACGTTCTTGGCTTCAACAGACTTCAGTGGATACGGATAGATTGTCCATGGATCGAAGCCAATTATCTATCCATTCATATGGATCGAGTCCGGTTGACGGTCAAGATCCATCGATCCAATCCATCAATATCACTGCTGACCGAGCAATCCCGCCCCAACATCTGGGACCATGTCTTCGTTGTGCCGGCCACACAGCGCTAGTATCTTGGCGAGATCCCTTTGAGGCACTGGTTTTACTTCCGCCAATGGTTGCAGCAGACCTCAAGCTTTAGCTGGAAGTTACTGCACTGGCAATTAACATCAAGCGAGGCGGTTGTCGTGCGGCCGTCATTGCAGAAGGTGCCAGCGGCATTGGAGCATTCTACTCACCAGACAGGGTCGAACATGTGGGCGCAGATCAACTAGGGATCAGAGATGGTCGATCGCATGTATGATCTTCAGCAACAGGCTCGCCTGCAGGCCCAGCAGTGGGCAGACATTACATCGGCATGTGATTGAAAAATTCCGTAGCACACTCGGACCCAAATATGCAGTCGACATGCTCTTGAGGCTGCTCGTTAGCAATGCCACTACTATGCCTTTGCGGCTGCCCCGAGCAGTGGTGTAGGCATAGCGAAGGAGGACAACTCACTGATCCCGAAGCCGCTTTGCGAATCCAGCAGTAGAAGAGCGAGGGTATGGCCTTGTCCAGTATAGGACGGCAAGCGAGGAGTCATACCACAGTATGCTAGGTCATTCAGTGCTTGGAAGTTCAGCGTAGTTGGACCAGATTGCCACGGTAAAGAGATGAATAGCTACCTGGAGATCCGCATGCAAGGCACAGCACGCGGAGATATGCATGCATGCTATAAGCACGTGAAAATCTGCACGCACATGGGGTTTCTCATGCACGTGGAGATCTGCACGCAGGTGGTGACCTTACATGTGGTGATCTGCATGCACGTGGAGGTCTGATCGAGCACATGGGTCTTGTACACATGCCGAAATCCTGTACACATGCCAAAATCCTGTACAATAGCCGAGATCTTGTACACATGCCGAAATTTTGTACAACATCCCGAAATCTTGTACAATGGCTGGGATCTCGTAGCCTTCGGTGGTTCCTCGTTTAAAGAATCGGTGGTTCAGTGGTGCTCTGCGCTGCTATGTCTTTGATTACGGCCTCGGATGCCTGGTGGAGTGTGATTTGGCCGTCTCGAATCACGATCAGTCTTGGCTCCCTATGGCGGATTGGAGTGAAATCGGCGGTCTCAGGAGGCGTTCCAGTGCGCAAGGAGCTCTTCTACTGCTTTTTTCTACAGTCTTGGAGTCAGTGTGTGCATAGGAAAGAACTGGTTTTCCAGGCGGTAGCTGATGTCAAGGTCGATAACATGGACGCATGGCAGCAAGACTGACCAACCTGTCTTCGCTTCTCAAGACTTCATTCCGCATCAATTGCCCGTCAAGCTGAGGATCGATAAACTTATAGAGCATCTTGCTGGCCCCTTCAATATCATGATCGGTTCGGAATAACAAGTATTGTCTGAATGATCCGCCTGGAGCTAGAGTCTTCAGCATTCAGAAAGTCTATAGTACCAGGCGAAGACCCCAGAAATAGGAATCTGATGACATAGGAAAGCGCAAGGATCACTGGTTGTCATCCAAGACAACAATGCGAAGGAATGGTCCTTACGATGCGTGGGCGCTCCAAACCTAAGAGAAGTATCGCCTGGGCTTAGTCTACGATCCAGCCTGCCCAAGCGTACTTCGTTCTACAGTACGTAGATCCATGTAGAGGTCCGGAAGAGATGTCGCCAGAAGCATACAGGCCGGCGGTAATAATTTCTGCTGCTTTTGCTTTGTTGGAAACAAGACCCAAGATCTCGTACTCAATAAGCTGATCGACGGTCGGGACCACACTGGTGGATGGCTGGATCTCCCAGTCGATTGTCGATTGGTCGTCCCGAAAGACCGGATCGCAAGAAGGTGTTGCCGTCACCGCCAGCGTTTTGAAGGTCCTAAGCGATGGAGAGAATATTCACTCTCATGCCCGCCATCTGCCTTAGCGGTCTGCCACAATCCTACGTCGAGGAGAGCGAGATGCACAGGCATCGGAGCTCAGTGATTTCTCGCCCTGTCAAGATCGATGCTGCGGCTGCTCAGCAACGAAATGCATTGGTAATTCCATCCAGACTAACGATCGCATGCGCACGCCATGACAGGTCCATCCCAGGCCGAAGGCGACGAGAGCGAGACATGGAATGATACGTCGAAAGCTGCCCTTAGATTCCTGAACGCCTATAGGCACAGACTTAAAGGATAGCTTCAATCTTCACAACGGCCGAGACTCCCGGACAAGAGACTCCCGGATTGATAGGGAAGCTTGGCCGTGCTAGAACATTTGAAGAGGACGATTAGAAAGGCTTGGTGGGTTCTAGGCCGGGTGGTTTGGAGGCGTTTGGAACGTCTCGGCCATTTACAGAAATCTATCAGCATCAACAACATCCTTTTCAAACATCACCAGCGGTTTCGAACACGCATCTACTGACTCTGCTCAAGAGGCTGAGGGGCTAGTAGGGATAGTAGCGTTGTACAACATAATGGCCTTGTAGTGATTGACAGTGTTAGAGAGCTTGACAGCGATGCTGAAATCTCCGGCGTTGTAGAACTCGACAGTATTGTGGATCTTGGCACCTCTCACCAGAGGCCCTCCGCTAAGCAAGTCGCTTATGTTGAATAGGCTGCTGCTCCTAAAGAGCACAATGCTCCTTAAGCGCATGAACCCGGCGTTGCGGTTGGCGCTGTCTTACAATTTCAGTTTGCTCAAAAGGTTGACGCCGTGATAAAGCTTGACAGCGCCGCACAGTTTGCGCATCCAGCAGACTTAGCCACCATGTCGAGGTGAACGGCGTTTCCGAGCTTCGCAATGTCGCAAAGAGTGATGACATCGCAGTGGTTGACGGTTGTATCCAAGGCTGTGCCTGACCACCTTGCAGCGCCTGAATACACTGCCGGGTTCCATGGTACCGCAGTATTTGGCAATGCCGACGAGGTGGACCAAGTCCCTGATGCTAAGGACCATACTGTTGAGCCTTTCATCATGCCTTCCTCCAGCTCATGTCGCTTTTTGAATTGAGAAGTCTTCTTTGTGCTAGACGCTGTAGTCAGTCCTCAGAATCTCTGAGTACCATGCCAGCTTGTGTATGTCGATTTGGGTTCTCACCTGAATGTGAGCACTCCGCCTCCTGTGTCAATCCTGTAGTCTTCAGCTGCCATTTCAGGATTCTGCCAGGAAATTGCATGAATGTCTCCTATCTGGCACCTTTCGCCCTCACCGCTGATCACCGCTTCTTAATATCAAGAGTCTACTTATTCGGGAATGGTAGATCAGTTTCATGGTATCCCACCCTCTTGCCAATCCCCTTTGACGCTCATCCTGGTGGACTTGCCCACCCATATCACCTTACCATCCCGAACGGCTGAGGTCCCCTGCAAGACATCAGCTCTTCATATCCTCTCTGGCTCCAATTTCGGACTCTCACCTTTTGCATTGCCGGTCAACCCTCAGTCATAATTGTCATCTGCTTAGCCTTGCCAACGTTGTTGCTCTAATAGATTCGATGCACCATAGGATATCGAAACGGGGTTCATAGTTACAAGCAAGCAGCACAACGACGTCCCGCGTACAACGCCCTGCTCCGGACGAATGCTTCCTTAAGCAGGGGCGGTCAATCATGTCATTGCCGCTAGTTTATATCCAAGAAGATAGTGCTTTGCGGAGCTGATCTAGCCTGGGCGTCCAGGAGAGCCCAGAGAACAGCGGGTCACAATGATAGTCGAAGTCGAAACCGCAGTCGTTGATCTCCTTACCAAACCCGTGCAGTACTCCTCTGTAGCCGCACGCAATTTCGCTGCCCGCATCACTCGCTTTTACTAGTCCATTCCATAATTGTATGGCAAGGACATCGCAACGGTTCTTACGAGGGTTGAGGCACGGAATGTACATGATAATAGCGAGGACAGTGACTTGGCATATATGACCAACGAAAGGATATGGCGCTGCTTGATAAAAGGCGGACTAAGATGCATGTTTCCCAAGTCCAAGGAAGCGACAATGCAATAGGCCAGACTGTCCCAGTGTGACCTCAACTTCACTTGAGTCCTGATCTAGGCCAGATGGCACGCCTCCCCACCTCATAGTAGGCAATAGAGCAAAGCCAGAGTAACGGACCAGGTGGGATGGTCTCCGCAGAGACCTATAGGTACGGCTTGAACCGGTGCTGCAGGCCAGGATAGACTGTCTAGACGGGCCAGAAGGCTCTCCGCCAGGATCTCGACTCGATCGAATATATGCTGCAAGCCAAGTGATCAGACGAGCCAACCTAGAGCAGACTTGCAGTACAATGCGGAAAGATGAAGCGGGCAGGTGAGGAGTTCATTGAACCGTGAGACGAAAATCAGTCTCTGAAAATGCTAGGATGTCGTCGTCAAAGGACCGGTCTTGAAGGACGGTTTCGCGCTCAGAACTCGGGCTCGAGGCGAGAAAGAATGTGGTGATTGGCGAGACGCAACCTCACTTGCATCTACGACACCAACCTTCGCATGTGATGCATTTACAGACTGGAATGCCCGCCACTCGACTCACAGCCCAGCCTTATGAAGCTCCCGTCAAGTCTCTCCAATCATACGTTAGTAGTCTCTGCTACGCAGCGAAGGTAGAAAGACAACCAGTTCTCCTCTAGGCGCTCTATCCTGGAGAAGGGTTTTGGCGTGCGATGATCATTACTTCCACATCGGGAAGTGGAGGCCGTGAGGAGGCAAATGAAAGATCTGGTTGGTCGTCCGGAGCCGGTCGCGGGTATTCGGGCTCGCATGGACTGGGGTGGCGGGGTGACGGTGGGTAGGTATGTCAAGGTTACTGAGCAGTAAGAAGCAGTTTCGAACGCTCTAGCCGCAGGCGATGGAGGGTGATATCGCCCGACAAGGCGGTAGAAGCGCTTTTGACGCAGTTGGTCGAGAAGGCGACGGCGCCGGGAATGTGAAGGATTGTGTCAGCACATGGGCGTGCCGAGGCGATGCAGGGGAGAAAATGCCCTGTTGGGTACAGGTATCTTGGTCATTTATGAGATTCAGGAGGTACAATCCAATCTTACCTACAGACTCTAGAGATACTGGGCTCTCGGTGTGTGTGTGTGTGATAGGATATCACGCAGAGCGGAATTTCCAACACAACTGGCGGGGTTTCTGGTGTGACAGTAGAGCGAGGCGGAGTGTTAAGCAGTGCATACGAACGAGCACTGCACTGTGTAATGTAATGTCTTTACCGTCATCGCGGTGCAGTCATGTATAGATCGAGAGCGGTGTGGTGCGCCCGGCCAGGCGGCTGCACCCGTCAACATGACGGAGTTTTCGGAGGTAGGAGGCAGCGGTGGCCACGCCCAGAGCTCGACCGTCTCCGCTGCGACGGTGCAGCGGTAGCCGACGCCTCTAAAATGCCTGGCGCTATCCATTCGACCTGCCGGGCTGTTCTCCTCCGTCATTGCTAGCACACTACTGCTTCCACCCAAGCAACCACACTCTTGCGATATCACTTCCTTCTCCTCCATCTCGCGGTAGCTGCTGCGCGCTGCTCGATATGCAGTTTGCTCCAGACAATCATGCTCGAGCTGCAAAGGCCTACCACGCCCAAGGACGAGCACGCGCCTCCGCCCACCGAACCCTCCTCCACCCGCAAACTGTGGCACGAGGTTCGAACTTCAGTATCGATTGCCAAGCGTCAGCGCACGATGCCTCCAAGGAGAAGAGCAGGGAACCCCGCAGCACACGCGTCACCGTCAGCGTTCACGGGCGACTCCTCGGTAGACCCAGGCGAAAGCGCATCCCATTCCGCAGGCTCGACTGTGACCCTTCGCAGCCGCGGCTTCGACGACGCCGTACTCGCGCCGCGCCGCATCCGGGTGTTGAGCAGAAGAGGCGGCGTGGTCCAACGCGCCCATCATCACTTCAACTCACCCATTTTCAATTATGACCACTTACCAGATGAGCTTCGACATGCGAGGGTGTGGGTCAGCCCGGAAAATGCACGCGGCATCGCGGAAGAATACCTCGCCCTGACTCAAGAGCCGTACAACGAGGACGAGTTCGCGCAATTGGCGCTGGAAATGCTGCTCCACAACGAATCACGAGCAGACAAAGAGCGAGGTGAGCGAAAGCCTCGGGTAGAGCGTCTACTCAAGCCTACCTGCAAGCCATCTGCAGACGGATTATGGGACGTTCCGCCTATCCTCGAAGCGAACCATTCCGCAATACACAATTGGGACGTACGAGCCGATGCAACCTACTGTATACAAAAGCGTTCTTTCAACCCGGAATACATGCTATTCATCGAGTCGACAGTTCATACAATCCGGCACGGCTCAGTCACTTGTCCCTATTTCACGATTGAATTCAAACGCTCGGACGAGGACGACGTGCAAGCGCAGCGTCAAGTCCTTGCTGCCGGATCTATGGCGCTATACAATCGCTACTGTCTCCATACTCGAGCACGCACTGAAAATCGGGAGCAAGCATCGTCTCTGGCACACATCCGGCACTATGCTATAACTCTCTGCAGCTACATAATGACAGTATACGTCATCTGGCCCGTAGAGAGGCGAGAAGGCGAATTGAACACAGGAGATGCGGTGGACCCGTGGGATGGCTGCAACATGGAGCGGTTGATGGTGCTCAACATGAAGCAGGAGGCAGCTGCAAAAGTAGCGGTTGAGTGGGTTAACGCAATACATTACTGGGGCCTAACCAGCCATCTGAGGAGCTGTGAGAACGATATCAAGATCCTCCTTCAGTAAACGATGGAAGTGGACACTTCGGCATTGTTGGATCTGAGCGTGGAGTAGTGCCTGTTCATGCATGGGACCAGGCGTGATTGGGCCAGAGAGTCGCATATATCACAAAAACACAAATCTGCCTATTCCTGTACTCCCGCAGCCAAATCAGCCAGGGTAAGCCACCCTCGCAAGAATTATTACCTGTCACTCAAGAAAATAGCTGTGGGATTGCGAGCCATATTGGAAGGGCTTTGCATCTGGAGCTTCTGGGAGAGCAAGGTAGCAGCGACTGCGAAAAGGCTTGGATCTAGGAGTCTTTAAAAAGAAAAGTGGCTGTGGAAAGACAGCGAGCGTGAAGAACAGTGATATCTGTATCTGGTCGCGCGCGATCGAGCTGGCATCATCGCTCGTTTTCACGTCAACATCCTTCCACGTCAGCATCCTACTAGCAGCTGTTCTACTCTGTTCCAACATCATACTGCTTTGGTCTCCTGGACAGTAGGCATAGCGACACTCGTCGCCGCCTTGCCGAGACCCGTGGGCCACCTACAATTACAGTATGTCTCAGTGCTTGGCCGCTGCTGCAGCTATTGGAAAGTGTTCCGCCAGTTCCTAGCGCTTTGGCCCTCATCGTGGGTCCAAAGGAGGCCTACATGTATGTACTCATCTTCCGCACATGCGGCAACCCGACCCAAAGGCCTGGAATGAACTGGTTCATGCAAATGCCCAGCCATCTGTAGGAGGCGGACGAACATGCTCACTAAGAAAAAGTGGGCGAACAGAGACAGCCGCAACGCGATCGTCGCCCGGATCCAGTACACTGGCTCAAAGGCACGTTTACGTTTCTGCACGACCATCTGGGCAACTTCAGATGGTTTGATGGCTACTGACTGCAGGCCTGGGATGTCCTCGTGGTGTTTTCGGGCAGTCTCTTGGTCGTGGCTATGGTCGATAGTACGCGATTGAATGGACCATGCCACATGAGATCATGCCGTAGGCGTCCTGGACGCTGTAGTCCAGAAGAAAAAGAGATCGCACGTGCTTGAGGCCCATACCTTACCTTTCCATGGTTCGGTTCGTGCGCTGAAACGCGGGGCACTAAGCCGGCCTTTGTTGATTCTTGACAATACTGCAGCCGCCTGCCACTGCTATCTTCTCCTTGCCCTCTGGCGCGGTTTCCTGGCCAGCCGCACGGGCTTGGTAGTCAAGTCGCCCAGCCATGTGCGTATGCATTTGCCCGCCGTCATACTAGCAGCATACAGCATGCTGCATTCGCGCGCCTGCGTGCAGGTGGCGTTCCGCTATCTTCGATGTCGCAGTGTCAGTTGATGGAAAGGGATGAATACTTGTATCAAGCTGCCTCCATTGTGCATGCCGATAATTGTGCGTGTGATCCTGGATCAAGGTAAGCATGGCTCCGACGGACAGATCGGTGGCATTTGGCAGAGTAATTGGACCGATTGCTCGTCAAATTGGTAGTCGGGCGTCCACATGTATTATTACTGAAAGGCCGCTTGGTGATTGACGGACGTGATTCTGTCTTTGCCTGTACACGAAGTGTGAGTAGCGGCAAAAGTACATCTAGCATCTCCCGCTTTAGCATGAGCGTTCTCGGTGCTAAGGGATTGCTCGATCAGGATAGGTACGACTCACCTTCACGAATCCTCCAGCTTCATCTTTGATCGACCACCGGTCCCCTGCTCACGCTCAAAGTCGTATACAAATGGAGTGACGAAGGATTTGTGTCGCGGCTGAGGACTTGTTCGAAGCGGAGTGATAATAGGAACACAAACTCTAACTCTCCCATTCCAGGTCGAAGTCTGTGTCATCAACGACAAGCCGATGATGGTCTACGTCTGTCACTCAATCCGCATAGTCGAGATCCGCTAAAGTCTTCAATACGCATCGAGCCTGGCACGCCGAGCTCAATCTCATGGGCGAGCTGTGTCACCTCCTCGATCTCCGCGCCCAGTCTCCGCGTTGCCCTCTCCTCAAACCACGAACCTCCGTTGCAAGTCATAACCTCCCCTCCACTCCTTATTCGCGGTCGTGATCTGAGACCGAAATCTGCTGCACGAGTTTTGCGCCCTTGGTAGCTACACTCAGGTCGTGATCCCACGAGGAGGCCAGCACATCGGTCGAGGCGACATGTGCCAGGGTGTGCTCCTTAGGCTGGCCCTGAAGCGCGTGATCCAGCGTAATCCCAGGATGGCATGTGGAGTGGTAGCTACACGGTGGCATCAGTCAGTCCTTTGAGTATTCATGTGGCACTGATAAGGACGCCAGACATTGACCTGCCTGATGCTGTACATATGGGCATTCGACGAAGACAGACTCGAAGCTAGCCTTAAACATCAACCGTAATGGTGGACATTCATGTTCAGAAAGGGTCCTGTTCTTGTCCACGTTGACGGACCAGCGGTTGTGGTATTCTACTACAACCCATCACAACCTTCAGGACACCGGCCCTTCTCATCGTATAAGAACAGGCAGCATTCCCATACAGATTGAGCACACAGTGCTCTCATTTGCACTGTTGAAAAACTTTCCATACTGCTAGATGGTCAAGCACGACCGCCGAGGAACCATGTCCGAATTCAGCTTCTCACGCCATGTCTATTCGAGTCTCGAGCGAAATCATTTGGCGAAAGTTCCATCAGCCGTTGCTTGTGTCGCAGTAACTGAGCAAAAAATGAGGAGGCTTCAAAAGGTTCACCGCAAGATCTCACGCAGTCTCAAGATTCAGTCTCAGACGGCAGCCTGATATATGGAACGCACCGGCCAATAATGCCTTGCCCGTCGAACATGCGCATCCGGAGAAAGATGGCCCGCACCGAAAAGGCCAAACGCTTGGTCCAGAGCAGTCGTAGAGTTGAGAGTCCGCCGGTGTGAGTATAGAGCAGCATTTCTTGCATTTCTGCGGGCCAGGCTTCGCCGCTTCAGGTACAGCGGATGCCTTGTGGTAAATTTGATCACAGCATGCGAGCTTGATCAGTGTCGACGCCTAGTTTCCAGAAAGCGTAACCTCGCAGTAACGACAAGTGCCACCAATGCTTTTGGTGATCAGGTCTTCTGGCGCAACCTAGAGGGGCTTGACAGCGAGGATGCAGAAAGCCGGCCGGGCGGTATTCGTGGTCGGTGAGTACAGCAAAGTCGCGACAAAGGTCATGGTATCTCGGGGCTGGTACAGCGGTATAAGAAGCTACATGGCGCGCCATTGCTGCTCTTGAAAGTAAAATGTGGTATAGCATAGGACTCACGGCTGAGTACTCAATGTGAGGGGGACGCGGGAGCACCCGTGCTGACCCAGCGCCAAACTTGATGATAATTTATCATCATACTGATTAAGCCCCATCACCCCGAGTACGCGCGCCGCCGCTGAAGCCCGACCGTCGAAACGCTCGCCTTGGTTGAGCACCTCGTTGCTCTCATGCAGGACTGCTTACCTTCTGACAGGTACTACTTAGGTCCTGACATCTCAAGCGTGTACTTACTTCGCGTTATGTATATGTATGCCTGCAGACCGCGAGTGAAACCATACTATTGAACATTGCCTCTGTGAGCCAGCTAGAAAGTTATGTAGACGGAGGCAGCGCAGAGGACATGGCGCAGAAGGCAGACTCGCGACACGCGAAGGGACATCACGACGGTCAATTTTTTGCTTTTGGCAAGCAGAGAATCGACCAGACAGAAAATCGATCACAGCAGGAAATTTTCTGGTCGATTTTCTGTCTGGTCGATTTTCTACCTTTTCAGCACAAGAAATCGACCGTAGCAGACAATCTGGTCGATTTCCTGTCTTCTCAGCACACGAAATCGACCGTAGCAGACAATCTAGTCGATTTTGTGCTGTCGATTTTCTGTCTTCTCAGTGCAAGAATTCGACCGCAGCAGACAAATCTGGTCAATTAATCGATTTCCTGTGCTGACAAGCAGAAAATCGAGAGCAGCAGAAAATCGACAAGGACATTTGCTGTCGCCCTTGAGGCGGCCGATCATTGGACAACTCCGACTCGTGGTTGGCATAGTTCTCGACGGGCGCAATCTCCCATCCACCTGAATCAACGGACCAGCGGACAGAGTATTTAGAGTGCTACGTATAAAGTAGATAACATACTCCCGTCCAAGGTGTCGAAATGTGAAGCTATGTGAGAATTCCCGGAAACGAACATTATGCAGCAGAGGAGCCAGGATGTAGCTCAGCCAACCGAGATCTTCCAGCCTGGAGGTGGAACGCGGGGTGCAGAGAGTTGATTCTGGCCTGACACGGATGTCAAGCAATCAAAAGGTCCTGTTGAGATGAGTCGCAGATAGGTGAAAGGGACCCGGATGTGATCACAGTGGAGCGTTCGCTACCGACCCGGTCAAAGCGTTTTGCAAACACTCGGATGATGATGTTTTATCATCACAGCCGCAAATCGGTGGAGCTTTCGCCGAAGTTGTGCGAAGTCAGCGTGCAGACGTGGTCGATTTCCTGGCGGCGGTCGGTTTTTTGTCGAAAATTGACATGAAATTGACTAGGTCGGCGCCTCGGCATTTTGGTTAAAGCGTTTTGCCGACAGTTAGTTAAAAATCTTTCATTATCATGGCCGGGAATCGGTGGAGCGTTCGCTGAAGCTGTCTGAAGCCGACGCGCCGACACGATCGATTTCTTGTTGAACCAGTCGGTTTCATGTCAGTTTTCGACAAGAAATCGACCGGGTCGGAGTTTTGCCGAGCCCCGATGATGAATTTTTATCATCACGACTGGAAGACTTCCGCGCCCCCATTATCATCACCGGGGCAACTTGCCAACAATCACGCGGGGTTTCGCACCGTGCTTCCTCGACGGCGTCGCGTCTGCATCCCCACGTCCCTCGGTCTTGCCGGGGAAGAGGACATTTTCGAAGCAGACAGTGAGACTATCTTACCACTTCCTTCACGTACATGAAGCATGCGCAAAGACGATCTTGCTCGATGGCCGGATAATGCTCCCGCAGCCTCCGCCTTCAGTGCAGCAATTGTTGGATGAGATCGCGCGTTTGCTGCCCGACGGTGGCATCTCGTCGCTGCCTCAACTGCTCGACGAGCTCGGCGTCGCATGTGACCAGAAGAATACGTGCGTGCTCACTGAGCTGTTCCGTCTGAAGGGCTTGGCGTCATTCGCCGCCGATCTCGACCTCAACGTCCGCGAGAAGCACTTCCCGAAGGGCCAGAAGCACCGAAACGTCACTGCCCGGCTGAAGGAGCTGTTCGCCAACGACTGGATTCTGCCTCATCAGTACGTCGCAGTCTTCGGAATCGGCCGCCTGGCGCGCGTGGACTTCAACGCCGCCCTTGTGCAACTCAAGAGCCGTGCGACGTGGGTCGCGGCATACAACCAGCTGCGTGCCGCACGGGACAAGCGCAAGTGGGCAACGAACGACAGGTGGACGACAGCGGACGTGCTGCTTGCGCTTGAACATCTCCAAGGCTTCAGTACCACGCGCGCAGAGCTCCGGAAGGGCAGAAGCAAGAGACGGAGGAAGACCGAGCTTCACCCTGTCACCGAACGTGCCAGTTCCGCGTGGCAGGAGAGTCCTGCCTCCCAGAGTTTGCAACACCAACATCTGTCAATACGCCAAGGTCATCAGCAGCAGCGGCCTCGATCGCCAACGCCAGCCGACACTCAGGTAGAGGACGACGCGGACGTCGACCCAAACCTTGGCTTCAGCAGTGGCAACGCCGAACATCTTTCAATACGCCAAAGTCATTATCAGCAGCGGCCTCGGTCACCAGCGCCAGCAGATACTCAGGAGGAGCACGACGCGGATATCGACCCAGACCTTGGCTACAGCAGCGGCGGCGGCAACGGCGACGACTTCGGTTTTAGCCCTGGCGGCGATCGCTTCTCCTCTGCACCCCGGGCTCCTTTCCCTGCAGGCGAAGAGTCTGGACTTCTCAAGGACACGCCAAATCGGCCGAGCATCGAGAAAGGTCGCAGGGCACTTTCTCCATTGCCTGACGAGTCGATACTGGACAGCGACTTCCAACTCAGTTCCCGAAGCTACTCTTCTGCACGCTCCGACCAGGGCGATCTCGGTTATCAGACACGCAGGCCACGCTTTCCTCTTCGCACCGAGGACTCCACGCTCATGGCGAAGCGTGCTGCGAGTGAGCCGCCTGGTCCTGCACCAGCCAGGAAGGGTCGCAAGCCACTGGGTCAATCTGGTGATCCCGGACCTTCAGGACGGCCTGGCGCATTAGGTGACAACAGCATACCTGAGGAGACAGGACTTCTCACGACATCGCAGATCCGTCAAGCGGCTGAGTTCCTGGCTGAATCAAACAGCCAGCTTGGCGCAGTCTTCCTCTATGCCACATGCACGCTGTTGGCGTCAAGCAAATCTGCGTCCGATCTGCCCGCCTCACAAGGGCCTGGCTCAAGCGCGCCGATGTCTAATACATGGCACGTCGTTCCGCCTGGGCACCTTACTTTCTCTCCACCTGGCAAGGATGGACAGCTTACCCTTCAGCCTTTCACGCCGGACACCAAAGCTCGTGGGCATCGCCATATACTTGTGCCTGTCTCCTTCTTAGAACCTAACAGCTTCGCACTTGCATATCTCGATACTACAAATCTGACCGTTGACGTTTTCCACCCTGGTGGCGATGGCCGTGAGGTTCTATCCGCTATCGAGACCTTCATTAGGAGCTATGATTTCTTGAAGCCCGCAGATGACTGGATGACAGATGTATTCGATCCGGAGGTGAGAGTTAATGGCGCTGACAGCGCCTTGCTGTGCGCCTGGGTGGCGCTCAAGTTTGTGTGCGTGTTGGAGGTGAATAATGTCGACCCTGTTTTCTGGCATGGAGCTTTCTCGGCTGGCTTCCGTTCTCTACTCTCGTCCGATGACAATGGCGCGATGGCCCGCAAGGGTTCTGCACCTGATGCGACCATCGAGATATCCAGTGATGCGGAAGCTTCCGCCCTCAGGCAGGAGCTCATGGGGCTTGCTAATCAGGTCGACAACGCCGAACGGGACGCGTACTCGCTGGAAACACTCAAATTGGTCATTAGAGAGATGCAGCCGGAGGGCTATGGAGCTACATTAGCCCAGAAAGTCAAGGATTCCGAGGCACTGGTTCACAACCTCAAGTCAGCGCAAATTTCCAGCCACTCTTACACCAGGTCGAAGATATGCAACTGGACGGCTGAAGCGCAGGCTGATCTGGATAGGACTCGCGTTGCCGCGAAGGCGTGGAGCTTCTGGTCCGGCCTCGCCAGGTTCAGAAGTCAGGCCGCTCAGCACATGCGCGTAGCCCCCCATCGTGGAAAAGCGCTGAAGAAAGCGTTGATGACGTACTACTTTGCGCAGGCGCAGACGATTGGACTTCTGGACCTGCCTGTGGAGAGCAATGCCGACCCTGAGTCCGACAATGATTCACTCTCCGACTAACAGCATAACAAAAAGTGGAAAGGATGGGCTCGTGTGATTGGAATGTGCTTGTGAGTATTCAATGCATGGCTCTGAGGGCGGACATGGTCGGTATGACTTCATGGGCCTTGGCTTCGCGGAGCTTGCGTAGCGTCTGTACCTTTCAAAGGTGCTGTGGAAGATGTGGAAGAGATGGGTGTCAAGTGCTTGTGCATGAATCAACGAAATATGTGTATACAGGAAGACGCATGACTGTGTATTACAAAATCCACTGCTGAGTCCTCATTAATTCTCGAGCGATGCTGACCGCTGAAGTGTCGCATGCCCAGCGAAACCAGGTCAAGCCAGCGGATCCGCACCTTTGATAGCGCTATCGCCGCAAGCACACCGCGACTTTCGACCGCAGCTGTGAGTTGGTTGTACAAGCTAGTGATCCGGAGCCAAATATGAAGTGGCGTTCGAAGCTGTCAAATTCGCCAGAGCCAGAGCCAGAATCAAGGCCAATCGCTAGCCGGCTGCGACCGTGTGCGTTCTCGAGCACGAAGTTTGTACTGGTGCCAGTCCTGTACGACCGTGCCAGCAACTTGTCTGTGAAGCCTCACGATCACAGTCTTCTCGCTATGAATGCTCTCTGGAATGCTGGTCTAAATAACGGCCTTGAAGCGGTGATGCAACATTGGGCGAAGATGGCAGCTTGACATGCGGCTCTACCGCCGTAACGTAAGCTGAAGCTAGAGCAACGTGGCTCACTTGCTACCATCTTCACAAGACATACAGTTTTGGCATTTGCGAGAATGGGAAGATTGGCGTACAGTGGGACGCAGCTGCGGCGCTCTTATGCCAGTGATCCCACCGGAAGGTGCTTAGGGTCGACATGAGTCCAGCAGTATTGACGTTCGCGAGACTGCTTAGTCCCACAGCAGTCACAACAACAGGAGTCGAGAAGGACGGCATCTTTGAAGTACTCGTCCTTGCATAAGTAGCACTTCGAGCTCTTTGATAACACGGCTACTGACGGCATGATGGGCCGTGCTACTGACGACATGATGGATGGCACCTACTCACAACACGCGAACCACGTCACGGCCATCGCTTGGTCAACAGCCGCTAAACGACGAAACTAGAATCTGAAGGCTAAATTGGCCGGCTAAGATCTACGTCGAGCGATACTTCGGACCTAGTGCGATCGAAGAGCGCCCTACCAGGCGGCAGGATCACTGCCTTGATCTGCGATTCATATACTGAAAGTCTTCGCAAGTACGTCTCGGAGGTTGATGGCTCAAGGGCGCCATGCATCAGATCATGCTTGCCTAGTGACTGGGGCCCTTGGAGAGCCTGTCCACCCAGGCAGGAATCTCGCTTTCGAAAGCAACTCGAGCCGCTATCATCTATTAACCAGGTCCCGCAGCGATTGATCTTGGTATACTCACTTGCGGGCACAGATACCCTTCTTCCAGGTTGCATGGACAACCTCTTGCGTCATGGTCATGTATTACTTAGTGGACAACTCCACTTCCGCCATGATCACAGGTTGGTTGCAGGCCATATTTGCACCAAATAGTGTTTGCGCCGGTTTTGACTGATTGACCGGCCTTATCAATCACTCCGTCCAAAAGGGAAAATAGCAAGTCTGAACGGAAGATAGGCACTATTCCACATTGCCAAGCTGACGCCCGCCAAATTATCGTCGAAAGCATTCAGAAACGGTCACGACATCGACTTTGATCCTGTCTGCGGCCTTCCTGAACCTTGCATCGATATCAATCATCCTGCTTTGCTTCGCTTTGCAAGGCCACAAAGGAACGACATCACAGTACCATCTAGCAGAGTCTGCGAGGCAATTGCTACCAAGACTATCCTGGCCGTTGTAGCTGTGGGCTTGAACAACAGCTGGCCCCCCCTAAAAGGCTCAAATGTCGTACTGGCGGTTTCTTGTTCAGCACGCTTGACTCTAGCGAAGGCCGAACCCGGTGAAAATTGGCAAATTGCAGCATGTACATCATAGCAGCTCTTGCTTTATATGGCTTTGATTCTCGGCCTGAAGGTATCCGCCGGAAGTCGTCTTTGTCAACTGCGAAGATGCAACTTTACAGCTGCTCACCTCTGACTCCCTTGCCAGTTGGACTAGTAAGAATGTCTATCGCTCCGTGAACAGGCTTACTGCTCATCCTTTCTGCGGTCTTTTGGAGTTGATCCAGAAGAACTTATGCACACTTTCCAGTTAGCAACGAGTGGCTGATTTTGATTGCGACTCCCACGAGGCTCACTGAGACGATGTTCGAGCGGCATTTGCATTGTTCCATCATGAAAGTATCTCTGTCGGAGACCTGGCGGCAACATGCTTAGAATTTCTGCATTTCAACATACGCTACTGCTCCAAAGGGCCTGCTCTGCCCCGGCTCTTGACCATCGACAATTTCCAGCTTGCTTGTGCGGTCTTGTGCGCTGTGCGACTATTCAGCTTGATTATCTTGCCTATATAGCTAATTTGGCAGGAGACCGACTTGTTGCCGAAGCAATCAAGTCACCACAGAGGCTTGAATTTTCCAAGATCGAGACTCAGCTCCATAATGTTGAGCTATAGTCAACGAAGCTGTGAGCGTGGCTCACGAAGCGGAATGGCCTGCAACAACATAGAGACCAGCGAAATTGCCAGGAAAGACTGGAGCTGTCGCCGACTAGACGAGAAAGTGATATAGCAATTCCGTACTGAAGGGATCATCGAATCTACTCTATGTGTGATTAACGAAAATTGGGATCGCCTGCGATAACATTAGAATCATAGTCAATCCTTGGTAAGACCTGACCCGCCGCTGAGGAGGTCACGGATAGCTTCTGGCAACATTTGAGCCGGGGGAGTCACCAGAAGGACTGGCTAAGTCATTGACAAAGATCAGCGGAGCTTCTAGCAACATGCGACATCAGAGTCTTATCGAGAAGACTTGCGAACGTTATTGACGAGGATTAGGCGAGCTTCTAGTGACAAATTAGGGGCACTCGACTTTAGAAGTCAACAACCAGGACTCTGTCCGAAGCAGTCCTCCACGAGCGATGACAACAACATGGCAGAGCAAATCCATCGAGGACAAGGTGTCTGGCACCAAAGCCCAGGAAGTAGTGTTCCCATCAAGCAGTAGAGAGCGAACTGCTCACCCTCGCTACATTGCCAGGAGTTAGGATCGACTGTCAGAAGTACACAACAAGCATAGTTCGCACGCAATCGCCAACCTCAAGGCTACTAAGTCCTGCGGGTCACTGCAGGCGGATACACTGTCTCAAAGTCTTTTACCAGGACACACCGGCAAAGCCCGGAGATACTTCTTTTCCTGAGGTTGGACTCTTGTCCAATCGCCGGCACTGCCAAGGATACTTATGCTTAACGATACAGGGAACACAAAATTGCTTGTACCGCAAAATCCATTCTTCGGTGTCCGGAGTGGCTAGCCCTCGGTGTGTGAAAGAGCATCCTTGCCTCTCGACCGCCCTCGATTTGACTCCTGAAGAAGGCAAGGGCGCAGCAGCGAGCTGTTTGTATTGCATTCACTGATGATACATCCTTCCCGCGCCAGCTTACCACTGCTGTCAAGCACGACGGAGATGGCGCTCCCTTGTCTTTACGGCGCGGATCGGATTCCTGTAAGCCCCAGACCAAAGTCAAAATGCCACCTAGTCCGAGCGATCAAGGCACCGAGACTGGAGAACGTCGAGGAAATTAGAGGTCAGGTCATCCAGACTGCGGACCTGACCCGCCGCCTTGTGGTCGATCGAGCAGATAGCTTCGAAGGTACCGCGGCCTGACGAGGTACGCCTCAAGCTTACGACGGGATTATGTTTTGGAAGTCTGGTGCGGACAGGACCTCGCCTATTGAGACTCTTACTTTTTGAACCTGCCGACAGCCTACTATCCAGTAAGTCGCGAACATCCCCTTGCCTTCCTCGAACATGCGCAATCCGTACAGAGCGATATGATCAAATGGAAGCAAGATGAAGAGCCTGCAGATCTTCGTCCAGTAGCGTGAGCGATGGCAATGAAACCTCCCGCGTCATCGGCGAGCAGCCCATGGTCGACCAAGATGTGGTTGATGGAGCTCTCCAGGAGGTCGCGGGCGTTGATGCAATCAACCAGGCTTTGGTCGATTGAGCTGCGGACAGTACGACCATACGTCAAGAAACAATAAGCAATCAAGCTTTCCGTACTGGAAACTGTGGAAAGTCTGGCCAGGCCGTTGAATGTCAAGTACTGAACAAGCAACCTTGCTGAACGCGACCCTGTGCCATCCATTCACGTATCGCCGCAGTCGTAGGCAAGGGCCTGGCTCGATCCAGTACCATAGCCACAGTGTGCAGTCCACTCAGCCTTGTGGAACGCTGTCTTTTTGACCGGATCACTCAACTGGACAAGGCAGCAAAATACATACGCTTCCACGGGTGAATATGTAGAGGGATGCGCACCACTTTGAAGATCGTCAGCTCCTCATTATCCACTCACTTACACTCTGCTTAGGGGGTAGAAATACGACCAGGTTCTCGACCCATCACTCCGTCGGTGAGTTTGGCGCTCGAAAGCCAGACTGGCGGCACTCATGCAAGCTTTGTCGTCCGAGCGGTGTGGCCATCTCCGTCGGCTCGTCTTTGTTGATCCTGAAGGACGAGGGCTGTGTATTACAACTGGAACCTGGCTTCGGCCCAAATTCCCTCGCGGCTCCGCGCCTACAGTCGACCATAGATGATGATGAAGTTTATGTTGATCTTCCTGCCTCACGCCGGTCGAGGTTTTCAAGCTGTTCGTGAAAGTGAGACCTCGGATACGGTCAGCAAACCAGTCTCTCCTCTCTTCATGTTCCTTGCATTGGTGAGCGCCGCTGATCTGGCGGACATTAATCATGTCCAGACGCCCATATAACAAATGGCCTTCAGCAAGGCGCAGTGGACAGACAGCTCATCACTCTGAGTAGAGCTGTTCGCCATCACAGCTCCTCAACGCCGTCGCTGCCACAGCGAGGAAGTATGTTGACACCTCATCGGCTTGGAGTTGATTCCGAATACAGCATTGCTTGGAGTGGAAGAAAGCGTTCGTTCAAAAAGGGCCAGAGCTCCGGACCAAGCTGCGATTTGACTCGTCGACCCTGGGTAGCAGCATGCTGGTATGTGCGGACACACACGGCACCGAACATCCGTATGGATGTCCTCCAGATTGAGGGCGCTCATATCTTTGATGTATCATGGCCCCTACGATTGCAAATACTCCCAGCAGCTCATCAATCGCCATTGCCGGATAATGCATTATTGCTAGGGAGTCGCCAACGACCAGAGGCTTTCGGGCCAAGCGTCGTCAGGAGCTCGAAGACTCTGGCAACTCTGATCATTCGATAGCGTGGCTGCAATGCAGGCGATGTTTCAAAGACCAACCGATTTCGAGGCTACAATAGCCTGTCCTCACACGAATGTGGCCTATGCCGCAGCCACGGTGGCCTCTGACTTTCGCTGTGTCTATTTCAGCAGCTGGTCGACAACCTTGGGTCGTACCGATGACCATACACAACCAAATCGACTGCCTGAAGCTTAGCAGTTGCGATCATCTCCTCGGTACTTCGCAGGCGCGGCCTGTGAATCTTGTCCTGGTGGCGAATCGCAAGCTTCTAGTCAACATTGCTGCGTTTTCCTCCCTTCAAATGACGAAACCAGTCTTGTTCAGAGACATAGAAACAATTGTCTGTACTGTCACAGTCACCGGGCGTTGACTCTTCACGCCTGCAATCGTGTCCAACCAACACAACACAGGCGTCAGTCCCGGAATTCCTACCGCAGTCTCGATCAATAGAGTTCCAGCCGTCATGTCAAAAGCAAAGATCGATCAAGGAGTCCTGTGTTGCAGCGGTTTAAGGTCTTTTAACTCATGGAGACGAGCGTCTCTGCAGTGATCTTGGTGGATGGGTCGGATCAGTTCTTGCCTTCTGATCCGGCGAATGGATGGATCGAGTTGTGCAAACCGGTTTGATCTATCCAGATCCTGTAATGAGAAGTATCTCATGGAGAGTGCTTGAAGGTACCTCATAAAGTAATCACAACGTGTATTGCTCCGCAACTCTCACACACGCCGCCAACAATGTCACCAATGTTCACCATACGAATCCTCGCCAGCTCCGCCAGAGTGAACACCACTCTCTCAGGTGCTGCTCAAACGGCGCTGGATCTGCAACAGCTCAATATCTGATCTATCCACTGCCAACGGCCACTCCAATACCAGAACAGGTAAGATCTGAGCCTCAGACCTGTACTGGATCCATTAGTTGGATGGATGGATAGATCCGTAAGGACTTGTCCACCAAGATCACTGCTTGTCTGTGTTGTTGTTCAGAAGTACTGCCATAATGATGCATCCATAAGATGGCTCGTGCTGGAAGGCCCTCAGGAAACACGTCAGCACGAGCTCCATACGTCCGGACGGGGCCCAGTATCTTAAGGGTGGTTGTGCTTGTCCACATTAAGTCCTCTATACGTAACTACGTACGGAACCACTGCACGGGCTACACTTCTGCTTGTCCCGCATTCGCAGGCCTTCGTCGTCGGCAGGATTGATTTCACCCGCATACCCTGCAGGCAGGCCCGCCTCTGCTGGACGCAACGCATAGAGTACTCTCGGGCTCGATCGGCGCACGATTCTCTCTCCTACACACATACAGCCTCAAATTGGAATCTACGATCTAGACACACTTCTCCTACGCGCGCATACTCGATATCATGGGAGCCTCATATACGGCTTCACCCATCCCTATCGCCTCCGCCTTTAGTCGGGAAAGAAGCCGGACCAGACTGGCGCCGTTGTGACTTGGCGAGGTGGGATGTCTAGCTTAAGAAACCCCGAAGGGTTCTATTGTCATGGACCTCGTAGGCGGGAGCGAGGCAATGCGGTTGCATGCTTGTAAGGATGAGGTATTGCAGAAGACATAGATCTAATGCGTACGCCACAACAAGTCAATTTCTTGAAAGATTCAAGACAAGCTGGCTCGGCACTCTGTCGTCGGGCGTGCTTTTGGTCTGCTGCCTCCTGGGCAATGTCAGTGATCTTGATGGATTGATAGGATGGATGGATCTTGAGGGTCTTCCATATCCAATCCACATAGATGGATGGGCAATAGGCTTCGATCCATAGACGATCTATCCATATCCACTGAAGTCCAGGCGTCATGGTATCGCATATAAAGGTGTATCAGTCATAATTGCTTCATCTCGGACAGCTCGGATATCGCAGGAATAGTCATGTCTGCCTATCTGTGACGATACAAATGCTCCGCCTGCACCGCTATGGCTCAATTGTCTTGAACCTCGTCCGCCAGCATGAATGTAGATGGATCAACGACTCAGATTCCAGTCCATCCAACGGCCAAGGGCAGTATCCGGATGGATCAACGACTCGGATCGATCCATCCATCTATCCAGACCAATCCATCAAGATCACTGCTGTGGGCATCAAGGCGCAGGCTGGGCTCGACAAGAGAGAAGAAGGCTATCAACCAGGCCGAGACGTCGAGAAGTCGCACGCGCAATGCCTCCCAGGCTGAGCATGAGCCCACAAAGCCCGACGAAAACAGACATGCATACAAAAGCTCCGTGACAGCGCCTCAGTCATGCCCAGCCTCGCTTGGCTCGTTTGTGCGGAAGACGGCGTTGGTGCAGGTCAATGCTAAACAGGCAGCTGTCGACGCGGCGTGCTTGATTATTTGATTCTTGGTGTGGACGAGACGATCAAGGACCAGGAGTCACAGCAGGAAGGTCATGAGCGAGGAGAGGTCCGGATCATCTGTAGTTTGAACAGGTAGAGATGTGAAGAATAAGAGATGAGCACAGTACACTTTCGTATCCTCAAAACCCAGTGGGCGTCACGGGGCTGAGACGACGAGGAACTTGACAGGAAAGCCTGCGTCGCGCTTGTTGATCGAAGTCGAATGCGTCCATAATGGTATTTCGGAATTGCTCACCATTTCTGAATCTTAACATCTACCTGCTCCATCCAGCTTTCCCGCCCTGCTGCGATCTCCTACTTCCTCGCTTTCTCCCTCGCAAAAGCAGCATCCAGATCTTGACTCGCCTTCTCCCTCGCAAAGGCAGCATCTAGATCCTGACTACATCAACGACAATTCTTCCCCATCTACATGATGTATCCTTCAACAACGCCACAGCACGGAGACGGAGAGGGTGAGAGACGAGTGTCGAGACGATGAATGAAGGAGAAGAGAGGGCAGGGCTAGAAGCGCGCCTAGGACCTGCTCTCACGACTTCTTTTCGTCATCCAACTTGATTGCTCTTCACACTTTACATCTTTCTTCTTAGCTTATGCCTCATTAATATAGACGGCGTCCGATGGTGACAGGAATCGAACAAGCTGCCGTAACGTAAGCGAGTTGGAGAAACATCAAGACCTTTGAGCAAAGACTGACGATCTTCCTTTCGTTGCAGTATCTGTTCTCCAACAGCCCACAGCCCCGGCATTGAAGTCGAACACTTACCTCAACTCCGGCATTGAAGTCGAAACACTCACCTCAACACAACAATTGGAATCGAAACAAGCGTGCCGACTTAAGCGTTGAAGTCCACCTCCCTCGTAAACCCAGCAGCTGCCTGATCGTCACTTCTACCTTACCAGCAGAGTCACTCTATTAGTAGTATCACGCCACGCCGATCGGTCAAGCAGAGTTAGACCAACGCTCCTCCATCGCACGCCTCGAAGACCACACCGCTATGTCTGGCGCTGCATGTACTGCAGGCTCGCTTTTCGACTTTCAACACGCCGACGGTGCGGGCAGCACATGCCAAGTCCAAGTCCGCGGCCGCTCTGCGGGAACCATCACACCGTATCGCCATGACACCACGTCTTCCGCAATAGAAGCAGCAGTTGGCCCATCATTCAGAGCCGTCTGGGCAGCCTATCTCCATCAATGCTCGCTGCAGAAAGCTACTGTCCGCTACCTTGCTTCCTGGCAGGGTCATATCCACACAGTGTTACTGCAGACAGAGGCTATGAACTCGAAGGAGGCGCAAGAAACATGTCAGAGCCAGCGGTATTGTGTACCCCGGCAGGCAGACTTCATTGCGTTGGCCCTTGCGATGCCGCGTTTCCAGCTGCTACAATCCTGGCTATCGCAAGAGTCAGGCACGCTGTATGAGGCGACGCCTGCGACATAGAGAGCAGCAGCATAATATGCGATTCCAGCCTCCTCAGCCTGACGCGAACCAGAGAAGCGTTTTGTGCCTATGCGGAAGTCAAGGGCTCATACCCAGGACACTTTTCTCCTCGTTCAGGGCAATCTGGCCTCAAGAGTCATCCGACGATTGCAGCCGTATCGCAGCCTCGCAACAACGCTATCCTGTACTTTCTCATCCACAGCCCATCCCTTTGCCGTCCCATCACATGCGCATACACACACATGATCATCGCAGGCGTAGGGTCGCAACCTTGCCGGCGTTGTGACTTGTGTCGTGTATGCGCTGTAATGGGAAACAAGATGCAAATGTGGATGATCGAGAAATTGCATTGGCTTGGCCGATGGAAGTTATGAGTGACTTTGAATTCTCCTGGAGATGGACTGTGGAGAGTAGGACGGATAGTGGCGTGGTGTCTGAATGACGAAGCTGTGATTGTAGATTTGGTTGGAGGCACGCTGATGGAGATAATGAGTGCAAAGACGCCGATAAGTAGTGACGCTGTTTGTGCATAGATAGTGCAGCTTCGCTCTGTTTGCTTCATTCACCCTTTCCCGGCGTAGGGTCGCAACCTTGATGGGAAAGGGTGAATGAAGCAAGACGGAGAATGACTGCAGCCAGCTACTATGGGGAGAAATAAAGCGTCAGCAGGCGAGGAACAGGTGACGTCGAGCAATAGCTCTAGGTAGATGCATCAACGCTCTGGTAGGAGGTAGCACGTGCCGAGCACTCTGTCCACGCCTGGCGCTTCGGCGGCTTTCACACAGCAGAATAGGATTTAGAGAACCTTCACCGGTGACCCAGGTTGCGGTAGTTGAAATGGAGGTTCTGCGATTCTGCTTCCTTTGTTCAGCAATCAAACCCTTCGGGCATGCGTGCCGTTGCACTTCCCGGCTCTTCGCTTAAAGGAACCCGTCGGTGGCCGCTGGTTCAAAGGGCGGATGTAAGACCTCTCTTCGCTTCAATTGCGTGTCTGAGAGCGCAATGTGGTGAAGTGTAACATAGTCGAGGAAGGGTTGATGTGAGGCTTCGAGGACCGGCTTTCATAAATATCGTCCCGGTTGGCTTGAGACCAGATTAGAACAATCGGGTGCCGGCGCAGATTTCTTGTTCTTCACGCAGTGGGATACATGTCCAAGCTCCAAGATCTCGGTCAGTTATGAGGCCAAAGGGAGCAAGTCAGTCACGAACAACATCGAGCTCCGGGTCATTAACTGACCGACCTTTGAAAAGATTGTTTCCGGCACATGTACGTGACGCTTTCGTGGTTGGTGCGTCGGACAAGAAGGCGGGACTCAGCATTTCGTGGCGAGGGAGATGAAGTTGACTGCGTTAGATTCTGCAGTCATGCTGGTAGAGATTGGAGCGTGATCGGCACAGCTCGGCTTCCTGGTCGTCGTTTGTAATAGGCCGTGAATTATGGTATGGGGCTTCTGTTCTGCATAGAGATGGATCGGCATTCTGATCTGGAACCTGGAGGAAGGAGTCAATGGCTGGCCAAGACCAAAGACCGCCACACAAAGCAGCACATCATTGCCGCACTCCGAGCATCAAGAGCATGCGACAGCAATGGTCTGACCATCCTGACATATGCAACACTATTGCATCATCGACCAAGGATGTCTCGCTTCAAGAAATTTTTGCACATGAAAAGGTCATACTCCTCGATTCCAGTAGCAGATGAGGTCGTGCTCGAACACGAAACCCTAGATCCGTACGGGATTCCAAGTGGCAGTCCTTGCATCCAAAATTCATTTTCACCAACATGTCGTGGAATGGCAATCCTCTTCGCTGTAGTATCGTAGCAGATCTGAGGCTGTCCAATCTTGGGTCGTTCTAGACAGGTGCTGGAAGTTGTCATCGAGATTCCGGAATGGCCGCAGCCTGGAGCAAAAAACCTTCACAAACATCTCCTCATTAGAGACCTCGAATGACGGCACCGCAAAGCCTGCTCAAGCTCGACATCCGCAAAATCTTCCCCAGGCTCCAAGACTTACGCACCGGGTGGCCCAAGAGCATTATCTAGCCATCTGCACGTGGAGTCGAGGGTCAAATGCCGCAGTCGGATGGTCTCTTCATACTATTCGTAGACGCTTGCTTTTACTGGCAATACTTCTGCTTGTGCGATGAACGCTTTCCTTCTGCCGAATCTCTCGCATTGCTGCATGCGCTTGCTCACCTTCACCCATGAACCCGCAATGGCCAATCCCTCTGTCACATCCAAGCCGTCGATCCGGCTAACGCAGCTCTCTAGTTTGCCAGAAAGGTCAACATCTTCAATAACCATGTCGCCAAGGCTCGCTGGTCCTGGATCACGGTTGACTCTGTCGGCCTCATCGTCTGTCGCCCGCATTTGGACCGCCGCTCAGACCCGCACTGATAAGGAGGAGAGGGTGAGCCGTACTGAGGTATGCGACTGTCACGCCGGTCCAGGTCTTCGCCATGCAATAGTTCTTCAAACTGGCGATCGTGCACCGCTGATCCTGATAAGCAGGGAGTGCGGAGCCGTGCAGAGCTGGGGTGATGTCTAGGATGCGGAAGATATAGGTGAGCATTTTGAGAAAGCGATTGCGCATGCAGCTTGTGGCGTCGATGAGTCCAAGAATGTAGAATGGCATGGCTTGTTAGTGCTCGAGGTGTCGTCAGCAGTCGATGTTGGCGAGTATCATATGCCAGAGAAGCCTCGTCGCCCATCTTGACCCGAGCGCAATGCTTTGCTGAGTCTGCCCAAACATCGACTCTTCCTCCCCGTCTTCTTTTGTGCCGTATTCAGCAGGACTCCTCTCCAGCTCCTCTTGTGGTTCTTCGGCACCGTCATCGGCGCGTGAATTCGGATCCGGGCAATCATGCCCCGCATTGTGGTTGGCCAGGCGACGAATCAACAATCATGACTCGCGGTGTTTGAAGCATTGAAGACCGACAATTGTGCGACTACTACCGACTGCTACCACGTTTACTACGCTCTGCTACCGCCATGACCATCGCCATCCATGGTCCGGCCGAGACCTGCGACGCATCATCGAAAGAGGCGCGACCGACCACCGCAACTGTGCTGATACGACACCCCGGCTACGACGATGCCCATAACGAGTTGATCCGCCTCCAAGCGAGCGATGTCGACGGCGACAAGTGCGGCGTGGCATATGGCCTGGTGCACGACGCGTGTGCAATCATCGCCAACAACAACTGGGCGGGGTTCTTAACGTCAGTGTGCCAATACGACCCGGCGATCCCACGCGCATTCACCATGAGCGGCACCAGCTCCTAGAGGCCGGCGAGTATTACTTTCATGTCCCTTGCCAAGACTCGACCACCCGACAGTTAGACCTCCCTCTCGCCCCCTGGCCGGTCGTGCTCAACTTCCGCGAGTGGGCATTCCCGCACCACGTCCCGCTGCCCTCGGCGTGGCGGACCGCACACATCGAGCCAGCGACGGCATTTTCGCCGGACTTGCCAACGTCTCATCCAGCTGTCAGAGATGGATCGTGCCGCGTCAGCGACCACAGCGTCGGCAACGAGACCGCGCACCTCGTTCCTGCGTCAGAAGCTGCGTGGTTCGCCGCCGTGGGGATGGATCGCTATCGTGGGGCCACCACGGGGAGAAAGAAGCACGGGCTAGACACAATCGGAACGTATGAGAACCTCATCCTCTGCCGCGCCGACATACACCTGCTGTACGACCAGCGGGCTTTCTCTATCGTGCCGAAAGCTGATGCAGCCGGCACGTCGCACTGGGTTCTTCGCGTCCACACACCAAATGTGGAAATATCCCAGCGTTACCACAACCGCCAGCTTCACCCTCTGCGCACCGTCAGCCGCGAATACATATTTGCGAGGTTTGCATGGGACATTTTTCAGGAGCTGCGCGGCTTTCTGGAAAGATTGCAGAAGAGATGGGTCGTGACGCGCGCAGGAGGCACGGAACTGGTGAGCGGCGAAGAATGCAAGACGCAGTTTTGTGAGGGTCAGGGCCGGGGGCGAAGCAGTCCGTCGAGGAAATCGCCGAAGCGGAAAGCGCAGGATATGGTTGGAAAAGCGCAGGATATGATTAGAAAAGGGCAGGATATGTTCGGAAAAGGAGCGGTGCAGGCTGACGCGGCCGAGAGTCCAGACGCAGACTCGGGCGTTGGCATTCACGACGACAGGGGCAAAAGTGACAGCGAGGACGAACCTGAGCATGTCGTACGGGGTCATGGTGACCTGAGCGATGACATTGATGGCCCTGAATCGCAGCGGGAACATTGCGCGTGTGCAGGGACGTTCAATGCTTGGTCCGATGATGGTCTTGCCGACTGCCACCACTACCACCACCATCGCACCAAGCGTGATCGCGACCTCGACCTTCTTGATGAACTTGACGCTGAGTACTCCGAGCTCGAGAGGGGGCGGCAGCGAGTTCGTCAGTGAGCATTGTCGTGCCGCTCTCACTCCTGTCAGCACATACTCCAGGCCTGTTCGTCTTCGTATCTATCTTCTTGAACATCATCAAGCTACGACGCCCAGCATTTCAATTTCGCCGCGCAGAGTACCTGTCTGTCTTACTACGGGGTTTGGCAGCTCGGCGCCCTCCATAAACCTCGTCCATTAGTCAGCGATGCAGTCTAGACTGGCAACAACAGGACAGGATTGACGAGCGTGGTTGGAAGGGACTCGAAGGCGTCAGTGGCGGCGTGGCTTCGTGCGCCGTATTAGCACTTTGCTGTGCGGTATTACTTAAGGAGGTCGAGGACGCTGGAAGTGAGATTGTCATTAGTCTTGTCGCTCTGTTCTTCCTAGACCTGCTGATCTTGGACGGGGCGCTCGTGAACCTCTTGTTGTTGGACTGGACGTCTCAGTCCTCGAGGCGCTGGGCTTGGGCTTGGGCTTGGGCTTGGGCTTCTAGCCCTTCGCTCTCTTGAATGTAGGTAGCTGTGAGGTTCGAGAGGCTAAGACTGTGGCAGCGGGAATCGCAGTCGACGATAGGGAGGTCAGAGGCATGTTTGGGAACTACTCTAGGTGTGCTACTGCAGGTAGGTATCCTCATCGCACCAGACCTATCAAGTTCGTATACGCGGATTAAGCAAGGCGACGTTGGCAGGGCAGGCAGGGCAGGGAAGAGATTGTGTTTCGGAGCGGGCATGTCGTTGTAGTTGCAATTTGCGGATGGGAGGTGGAACGGATACGAGTGAAATGCGGCATTGAGTGCACGTTACTGCTAGATACTACCGACTATACCTGCAAATCAGACCAGGCTCATTATATCCGATGCTCCCATGCTTGAAACTGCCGTAAGAAGTATGTACACTATTCGATGTTGATATGGTTGACACCCAGTGTGTTGTCCACGAGATCGAGGTATTTGTCTCAGCAGGCGCGGCTGATCAAGGTTTCCATGCTGCTAAATCTGCCATCTTCGATACATTTCGGTGACCTATCGTTGTTGTTATTGATACAGCGGCCTTTCGATCCTCGTCTGGGAAGATCTTGGCGTCTTCATCTTTGGTCGTCTAGTCTATGACCTACGGGATTATCAACCGCAGAAGCAGGAGCAGATTCTGCTCGCACGTAGCACGAGGGAGATTTTTCAGGCTCGGAGGGACGAGCATAGCCGGCTCCGGACTGCCATAGCCAACAAACACAACATTTACTTCGACCCGCAAGACGAGCCGAGCAAGCTGTGAATTGACCACAATAGGGTGTATAGGATGATGCGCGGGTATGACCGGAATTTCAACCCGAAGAAGCCAAGACCTCGTGCAGGTTTTGGTTGGCGTGACGCTTATAGTAACCTGATTTCGAGTGAGAATCAGCGGTAGGAGACGTCCAGTAGGTGGCCGGAGGTTGATGGACCTCTACCTGAGCAGATATCAGCTTTTAGAGACAACCAAAATCCTTTATTCAATGCCCGAATGCAACAAAGGGAGCCGGGACAGCTGAGATGAGAATATACTCCTCTGCAGGCATACATTCCTCCCGGTCCTCGCCGCCAGACTTGCTGTCGCTGCTATCACTACACAAACCCATCGTGCTCATGCTCCAGTAGTGGGATTTTGAGCAAGATGCGGTCGGCTTCTGCACGCCCGTGGTCATGACCGAGACGAAGCAAGACGGATGCTTGGAGGACAACCTCGCCTCCGACTGCTGTACTGTCTGATGCAATAAATGAATACGGCTTGTTGGACGAACATGGCCGTATCTCGACGAATCTTCACTCTCGCGCCAACACAGTAAGCCGTCACGGACCTAGTGCCAGATGGTGCGCCCTGCGAATACCTAATATATCCAGTCCAGTCGGCTTGGACATCTTCAGTCTCTAACTGTACGCAATCTCGCAGACCAGAGTGAGATGGGTCGCCGTGAACTGCGCGGAAGGAGATGACAGGGATTTCTCGTCCGAACCGCACTTTCCAATCCTTCCCAAACCTGCGCATCGACGTGGGCTGCCTGGCGCACCTGGCGTATCCACTCCTCAAGATAGTCGCCCAACACTTTCGTCCACTTGCTCACGCACGACAGCTAGCCATGTCGCCGCAGCAGCTCTGCCTCGGGATCGTAATCCAGGCGGACCTCGGGAAGACATAGTCCGAGGCGATCAAAGCGGCTGGACGGCAGTAGAAGATCGTTCCGGCTTCGTGGTCAATTTGCTTGTTCGTACGTTGTTCGACTTCGTTAAGTGCGGCAGTAGTAGTGGAGCTGGCGGTAGAAACGATGAATGGAGGAGGGAGGGCGGCGGTGGTAGGAGAGCCGTGGCTGGGTTCCGGAAGGCTCGGAGGACGGCGTGACATCGGGAGGTACCTCCGTTCATTGGATGTATGTAGACAACCAAGACGGCGATGTCGTGCATGCGTAAACGCATGGGAGAAGGCTGAACTACTGTGCATCAACCAGGGTTGAAGAAGGATTGGTGCGGCCCAGCCCGCTTCGCTGTGCACTCTGGGGTCTACCACTACCCTCGTACATATACCTCCTACATGTACAGTCAGGTACCTCATGACCTCCCTCTTGTAAGCGCGTGAATTTTCTCCGCCTTATCGCCGACATCAACGGTGCTGCATCATCCCTGATATGAGTTACACTCAGAGAGCTACCAAAGTCCGGATTCTCGTCATCGGCCTTCTCATCATCAACCTTGACAGGGAGTGACCGCTCGGACCGCCAACAAAGATTGCAATAGTTGGCAGGGCTGACCAGTAGAGCCGGGTTGTGTGCGGTTGATGCGCGAGCCTGTCTGTCGCCAGCAGCTGTTGTGGGCGATTGATGCGCAGATTCATCAGAGCTGAGACGGGGTCTTTTCTGCAGGCGATCCCCCTCGCCTCCAATCTGATCGTGTTGGTGCGGCTGACTAAGACAATCACTGTCCAGGGGGGACGTCCTCTTCCCGCTGGCTTTGTTGTGCGCCTTCTCGAGCGCTCGCTTAGCGTCATCTGGCGTGTAAGTCCGGCAGGACGAGACGCGCAGGCTGCCCTGATTCCGCCGCTGAAGCGCCGCATCTTCGATCAGGGCTCGGGCATCTTCCCACTCCTGTAGGTACTATTAGCCAATGCAGAGTTGATGCACAGCAATCAGTTTTCGCAGATGGAGCATGAAAAGTTCGGATCGAAACTGTCCCAGTCCTATGTCGAGGTCAGACTCTTCCTCTTCGAAGTGGCGTGGATAGACGCAGGTACGCACCGAACTCGCCAACAATGCGGGCGCCAGAGACTGTCCATTTTCGGGCTGCATCTGGCTCGGCCTTTTTCAGTGCATTGACGTGAGCGCGCGGCTTTGGTAGGTTCTGAAGTTCGGCAGCAGCAAGACACTCTACGACTTGCAGCGTGTCCAGGGATATCCCCCCCGTCCGCACGTGGTCGTCAAAAGAATGGCCTGGCAGTTCTCTGCGCAAAGTTTGACATGCTTCGTAGAAGCGGACAAGCAGGCTTCCGCCCCCCATGCCTCGCATAGTCTCGACCGCTGTTCCAGCTTCGGTAAGCTGCTCGTTTGGTCGCGCATACTGTGCCAAAGGCACGCGTGGGCGCGACATAAGAGAGCGCGACGTAGGGCCAGTAGGTGTGTTGACGTGCGGAAGGAAGTGACAATCCCTTCACCTGTCACGGCTCACGGAGGGAGGGGTGGGGTTGACGCGTTGAAACATGAATGCGGAAGCTGGAATTTCCCCCGCCAAAACTTCCCTCCGCACCCAGCTTTAAGTCCGGCCACGTGAGCACAACCCAATCAGTTATTTTCTCAGCCACTACACAAGCATGAAACTTGATGCAGTTCGATATGGCCACATCGAGGTCGTAGATTCGAAATATTGCATCAGTCCCGCAAAAAAACGGGGGGCCAACGCCTGGAGGCCCTCTTTCTAATCCAAATGCCGTGCGCAGCTTCAACTTATCGTTCGGCAGACAGAGCACCTCAGTCATGTAGTAATAAGTAAGTGTCAAGCTCAGGCTGCGTATGTCAATGGACGACGAGGAGTCGAATGCATGTTTTGGATTTTTGAGGAAGTGCCTAGAGAAAAAGACATTGGGCTCCTCAGACTTTAAAGGGGCCGCCAAGATCCATCCCTCCTTCCATTGCGCTCAGAAGTAGTACCTTTCCTAGTGGAAAGAACCAGCTTTGGACGCCAGTCATGTTGTACGTAGCCTGCCTGAGGTTCGCGGAACTCAAACATTTCCGAAAAGACTCCTACCAGGCTCTGATCAAGTTGAAACGTGACTAGACAAGTCGCAAAGGCGCAAGGAGCATTCTATGCGAACTGCGCAAATTTTGACGAGTGAAAGTGATTCACGCGTGGGCATGACTCAAGTCCCGCATTCTCCCAGGTGAGAAAGAATCTTTCCTAAATCTGCTACCCCGCATCTACGCCAAGCCGCGCTCACAACCAATTCTCGCAGCCGCACAATGAGAAAAGCCGCTTCCCCATCTGCTACCCCGCACTTTCGTCCTTAAACAGCTTTTTGTACATGCTTCACCACATACGACCAGACCGTGTGGTATAGCTGTGTCGTTGACAGAATACTGGACTCTATCATCAGAAGACTCAAGCGCATGACGCAGTACTCGAGGATTGCGACCATGTCGACGAAGTCGAAGTCGACCGACAAACGCCGGTAAATCCGAAGCATGTGAAGGTACGATACTATACGAACATACGACCGCCAGCGAGGCAGCGCATACTGTCAACAGGGGAGGAGGCATTGATGTTCCGCCGTCTTGGCCGAAGGAGGCGCGTGTGGCGTGTGTATACCACAGTACCGCTTTAATCAGTCAGCGGTGAGACAATCAGTTCCTCAGGCACACTGTCGGCGGCGGTGTTGGCAGCGTCAAGATTAATATCATCCACAACCAAACCTTGGGAGTAATCACTTGTATGACTAAACTATTGATAGTAGATGGACTCGCCTGGACAAATCGCTCGATCTGAGGTCAAAATCTATCCATTCAATCCATTCCGATTTGCCAGGACAGCAAGCCGATCCGACAGCTGAGTCACGCAGGACGGTAGTCGCTTGCGAGACGAATGTGAGGCCAGTCAGGCGAACAGGCAGGCTGAGCGCGCGAGTCCTTGGTCGAGACAAATTTTCGCGCACGTGCCAGAGCTGCTCGCAGCGCATCACAGACTGGTTTCGCACCAGGTGTCAATACTGACACAGACACTTCGCCTCGCAGTCGCCCTGGTGCGGTTGCTACTGTCAGAGCATAAATTTGGACTATGCCGCACCCTTCTCACTTGCGATCCTGGTCCAGAAACGGAACGGTAGACCTGTAGCCTCGCCATCTCGGAGCCTGGAAGATCACCTGGACACGTCTGATCCTGCGCATGAGCATGAAAGCAGCAAGCAGGCTCCCGGTTCACTTCCACACGGATTTTAGGCTTGAACTCGTGGATGAATCAGGCCCAAGAACTTGTTGTCTAGCCGGCATTGGAGTCACTTGCACGCAAGCCGTCAAAGTGCTTAACATCCAGGTCGAGCTGCTCGCGTCAAAGTTGTGAACATCCAGTTCGAGCTGCTTACGCACTTGCTGTACTATCCGTCCGTGGCGAGAGCCTTCGCATTCGGCAGTAGCCTAGTAGACCTCTGCGGCGAATTGTTCGAAGTTGTGGCTAGCCTGGTCGTGGCCCGCGAATCGCCATGCAGCGTCTATAACAGCATCGGCAAATGCGGCATGGTCGAGTGCATTACCCAGAGCGTACGCTTCAGCAAGCATTTTCCAATCGCTCAGACGTTGCATTCTGCCAGTCGTGCGCCAGACTTTTTGACCTCGAAAGACTGCGACGGGATGCCCTGGAAGTCGTTGCAGGCAGGGTCGCTGGCGTGCTGTTTGTACCTTAGGAGTCTTTGGGAGTACGACCACACGCTCTTCATCGGGCTCGAGGTCAGAGAAATTGATGAGCCGAAGATGGATGTCATGCATGTGTATACATGGCCCAACTTCCTTCACTGCAGTTTCTGGCCAGTCCTTGAAAGCCATTTTGGTGACCGAAGGGTGGAGTATGTAATCAGGAATGAAGAGGAAGTTTTGGACTGTAGTTGCCTCTTCTCGCCTTGCAATGCTGGGACCGCTGAGATACGTGAAAAATAGACAGCTCACGCTCAATCTCTGCCAACATATGTCAGCGGGTAACCGTCCAATGTGCTCCACACCTCAGCCAGCCTGTTGGACTACCTTGTCATTGCGGCAACTGTGTCACGCACGCAGTGCGAGCCGTCAAAATGACCTGTCCTACAGCACCACGATATTCGAGGCGATGTCCGGCATACGGACCGAGTTCGGGTAGTATCATCGGCATAGCAGGACTGCACTTCAGGCGCAGAGTCCCGGTAAATCGGGTGTTTCTTGCATGTATTGATACTATACCACGGCGATGATCACTCTCGGTTCACTCCAATGTAAGACGACGTGCGGAGTATCTTTGACGACGCTGATTGCGATACATCATGCCAACAGCTCAGCATAGATTCAGAACTTGACGCATTGCACCTACAAGGCGCCGGATGCGAAGCCTATTCACACATCGAACTATGTGAAGGCAGGACGACCTTAGCCGGTAGCGAAGTGCTTGTATCCTACAAGAGGCATATGCATGCGTATGTAACCGCGTTCCATCCCCTAAATTCCATCGTCACAAAGCAGGCATGACGGAGAATGCGCCCCCAGCTGCTGCCGCTTGCCGTCGAATTTGATCTCGGCAAACCGCTACGGCGTACGGGGGTGAGTCGGAAGCAAGTCTTAGGCAAGAGACGGGACTTGACTCAGCAACGTAGAGCACTACTAGATACCTTTACTGTTGAGTGTGCCATGGCTCGGCGATCAAGCAATGTTCGACCTGATCATACGCCGAGATAACAAGGACAGAAAGACAATCTGGCATAGAGCAGGCGAACGGTAATCTTGTCAGTCTTCCGTGTTAACGTAACGACAGTCTTGGTCCGTCCGAGAGGCAGGTGTCGGTCGGACAGACTGTCGCCTTACCTGATCACGGCAACTTCCAGCAGCTCGTGGTCTGGTTGCGGGCCTTACTGTCTACCCGCCGTATAATCTTTCGATTCTGCGGAGAAACCGGCGTCCAGGAGATAATTGTCATTTGTGCAGAGGGAGAGAAATCGACAGCGGTGTCCAGTGCCTGGCCTTTCCAAAGTGCTTGGATTAGGTTTCCGTTGCGCCCTTTGCTGGCTGGTGTGGACAGAGCATTGCCTTCCTGGTGAAGGGCTCACAGACCCTTTGGATAGGATGACTGAAGCATTCATCGGCAGGCATGAGATGGCGTCGGCGCCTTGGTTAGCACCCCGAGGAAGAAGTGGACGCATTTGGTTGTTCTCATACATCTATCTGCGCACTTCTCTATCTTTTCCTTCGGTATCTGGTTCTCCTCCGTCGCCACATTCCCGTCGCAACCAAATTTCCATCTTCGTCCCGCAAAAGCTCACTCTATGCGTTGCGACTAGTTTAAGTTTTGCCTTGCGGACTAGAAGAAATCGTCGCTGGTGCCTTCTCCTGCGGTAGACTATCTCCCTGCCTTTGCGCGCATCGAGTCGTTGCGGACAGGCAACTCAGCCCCGCCGACTAGGTACTGTGGCGGTGTGCGGTATCTATGCGCGTCCAGCTCCGTCTCATCCTCGGTCGTGGCGTGGTATTTGGATTCGAAGTCGCGCGGCTTACTTGTACAGGGCGTCTCGCGCAAGCAGCCTGAACATCTCCGACAACGCATAGCATGACGCCCTTGTCATTGTGGCCGAGAAGTTGCAAGCTTCTGTACCTTGGCGACTAGTGAGTCTCTGAGCGTATGTTCCTGACCAGGCGAATGCAGCTCCTCTGCAATGTCTTCCGGCCTCCGCGAGGGGCTGCCGACACACCGACTGAATTAAGCAGTTTGCCGAACTGAGCAGCTGTCGAACCGAGCAGCTCGTCGAAATGAAGCGCATTGCTGCTATCGTGCGTGACTTCATGTCTTTCTTCTGCCACCTGCTCCGGACTAGCCTGTTAGTGGTACTTGCTGCAGCGCATTCACCCCTGTCACCCCAGCGAAACCAAATTCCTCGCCCCACGCACAAGTCCTGCTCTGCCCTCTCCTCTGCGTGCCTCCTCCATGGATAGGGAAGATGATATGCATCTATTCAGTCGACGCCCTTTTCCATTCCATCATCTTTCTCGATCCATCATCTTTCTTACGGTCGTCGAGTTGGTCGCCACAGGCAAGATGATTTGAGATTCCGTCGAGATCTAAGTGACCAACTGCCTTACCGTGCGCTTAATGTGCCACCTGAGAAGTTACATAAAGTCTCGATATGTATGCCACAGCACCACAGCCGCCGGCGAGGAGGTCAAGCAAAAGCGAGATGCGACTGTGGCGACAAGCTGATCAGTCAATAACACCTCAACTGCCAGTGCAGACACGGCAACGACACTAGCTCAGCGAAGTAGCTCGGCCAACACCTCGCAGTCCGGAGTCGGCACCTCTGAGAGCCAGCTGCATCTCGGGCCTACACCTTTGGGAGTCTGCTGCTGCATCTCAAGCCCCACCCTCTCGGAGACCGAGCTGCTGCTCATTGCTGGCTAAATATCTCAATTCCGGCGCCAAGGAGATAAAAGCATTGCAACATCTCGCAACAGCGGCGACACCAAGACACGCTGACATTAAGTGGACAACGCCGTTCGCGATCAAACACCACCTTCATATATCCTGGACAATCAGCGCAATTGAAAGTCCGCCTCGCAACCGCTCCCTCCGCTATCGCAGCAGCGGTAATAGCGTTCGCAGTCTTGTTCGTATTGCGCAACAAGTCGACGTGATTAAAGCATAAGCACTACTACCGTCCGGCCGGTTTTTTTTTTCTTGCTTCTGCCACACATGCGATATGTGCGGCTAATATCGGTTGAAGCTAGCAAGCGGATACTGCTGCTCGTGCGCGGCGTGGAAGAGCCGCCGACGGTGCTCTATCAGCTTGGGGGCAATCAGCTCTGCCACTGCGACGCTGGTATCGATCAGCAGAGCAGAGATATTGAGATCAGAGCAGAGAGCTTACTTTCACGCGGCGGCAGTGCTGGCGTCGATTAGCAAGACCTCCAATATTATGAGGTCGGGCGGACACCATACTGCGTGAGCAAGCCGGCGGTCGAGCGATTTGAGCGGTAGCAGAAGAAGGCATGCTGACCAACAAGAGCATGGATATTATGGCTGCTCATGGATAGGAGCTGCAAACATCGCAATATCATAGTAGCAAGGATCTGCTAATGACAACGCCAGTGCTGACTGACCGAAAAGGGCTAGATTGTTACACTTATACCACCACCTCATATTAAAGCAGCCTGGATGGCGTTAACATTCAGATCGAGAAGAGCGTTCGCATGACCTCGCATCTCGGAGGCGGAATGAGCTCACATTGTTTGAAATCTATGCACCAAGGCACAAGTCGTTCAAGACGTATTCCTCGCCCCGCTTGTAACTATTCTTCACATGACCTCCGCCATTCATTGTGAATCATCGCTGAGCGCCCTGCAGTCTCCATGCCAATAGTGGCCAAGATCTTGCCGCACCAGACCCGGCTGCAGTAGTAATAGCGCGGCATGCGCAACTCCAGATCCGGGTCTAGGCCATAGATCGCTCTCGAACGGGAGCGCCTGTTCTCTGAGCTCCAAGTTTCTTCATCTCCAAGTTGCGAACCCAGAGCGAATGCGATAATTGACCAGTCGGCCTCGGCGATTCTGGCCAGGATGCAGCGGCGAAGACGGCTGGAAATGCTTCTCAGGATCCATTCGCAGCCCTGCCTGGTCTTGAGCTCAGCCAGGGGGGTCTAGTCGCCGTCCTGAATCGCATCATCCTATTGCTGGACGAGCACAAGCGGTGCGTGCAATGACAAAGTACTGTCTGCCAGACTGTTGTTATGCGACGGGGAGAGGGTCATGCTCCAGATGACTCAGTTGTGTCGGAAATAACACGCATCTCGCGCTAGGCTGGCGACTCGGGTTTCATACTGTAATGCGAAGAGACCGACTTTGCGCCGGTGCTTAGGAATTGTTCCCCACAGATACCGGGCTCGAATTGAGACCACATGTGCATACGTCTATGTGAAGGATGTGACAATCTGTCCAATTCGTCACAGTGACATTCTGATGATGCGAGACCGCAGCCGAGAGGGAATGTCTGAATTGAGGTCATTAACCCCTGCGATGAGCGAGCTGTAGAGACTACCTAGGTACCTATGAAGAAGCCCATTCGATTGGCTACCTTAGACATGGGTGCACTTCGCAGTACGCAAGCGTAGCGGCAGAGCACGAACTGCGCTCTTGTTGACAACATCAGCTCCTTTGCATTAATAATAACACCCGATATCTTTCGCAACGTACTCGCCCCCACGCATTTTGTCTAATGTCATGGGATTCGCAGCTACACCTTCCTACTACTGCCTGACCTGCAGGTTGCGTCCTGTTTCTGAAGCAGATTCCTACGCCCCAGGCCGGTAGGTTTGATCATGCCACAATATTCCGGAAAATGCTGATACTTGAGACAACCCGTCAGCCTCCAACCTTTCGCTTCGCTAAGCATCAGAGACCTCAAGCCCATCTCCCTGCCGCCCGTCGTCCTTCGACCCGCCCCTCCACAGCGCTGGCAGCTAGTCCCACTATCGAATTCTGGAGACGACGGATGCCGGTCCTCCAGGGTACCTCGACGTAGACTCTTGTATCACAAACAGCGACCGAAACGCGCTGCTTCGTGGCCTGGGGCAGGGTGATTCAAAGAAGAACACGCTGTATACGTCTTCCTACCTACGCTACTTCCCTACACCATGATCGGCATCACATCGACTCTTCTGGTTGCGATCGTCGCTGCATTCTTGTTGATCCTGCTGAGGCGATGCTTGAAACCAAATTCAGGACCGCGGCCTCGACTCGAGCACCCGTATTACCCCGACCTCCCGCCTGCTTATGAGGAGTTGTATGGGCTCAAGGCGGGTGAGCCAGATCTTGAGCAGCAAGGAAGAGCGAGATGGAGGCAGAGCGAGAGTTGTTAGGTTGTACTGAGCGCAATTTCGAAGCGCAGTGGCTGACAGGCGTCAAGAAAAAGCAGATTTGACGTGACCTCGAGTCGTTGGGTTTGAAATTGTCGCTTCCATCGATTGGGAGGTCAGATCATAGCTGCGACCGCTTCTCATGTAATTTTTCACCAACGGATTGGAGCGTTTCTAAAGATTGCCGTCCTTGATCTTTCCAAGCCATGCTAGGACTTGGCCTATTAGTTCTCCACTGCAAGGGACGTCGGATCGTGCCAGTGAGCTGTGGCTCCTTCCGATTTAAGCCAAGTATTGCTGCATCTTCCGTGAAATGCGCTCTCTTTCTCTTGCTACTAGAGGCGCTATGGCAGACTCAAAGCCCTGATGTCTGTGGAGGCGGGTGATTTGTAGGTGGATGTCGTCGGCTTGGAATGCGGCTTTGCTGAACGACAATGTGTTGGTGACTCCATTGCAATCCGTGGTCGGAGGCCTGCCTGTTGTGTTCGCGCTACAGGCTGTCTCAAAGAGCATGAAAGTGTTCACAATCAGACAAGATGGATTTTACCCCAGTCCGGAGTGGTGACAGTCTCTCTGATCTGGGCAAATTCTCTACATGCTTCGCGTAGCAGGCTCTCCCTCAATAAGATGAAGGCCGCAGGCAGCGACGGGACTGTGATGATCTCTGCCAACGTCTACTCTCCCGGCAGCCAGCTTGTGGGGAATCGACGTGGGTCTGGAAGATCAGGGCGAGAATCAACTTTGCTGAAGTTGTTGTCCATTGCTATCAGATCAGGTGACCAATCCTGCGGTGCAGACTGTAGCGCCTGCTGCGATGTCTATCGGCGCCGAGCTACACTCGGCGAGAGAGATTGTTCGGGAAGTAGCAGGGATATGGTATTGATGCTCCAGCACGTTTCGACCTGTCGACACCAGACATGTTTGCATGACGAGATGTATTAAGTAGCAGGGCGTTGAACCAGAACCAGGATGGCCGAGTGCCAGAGCGTAGCATGCGCTGTCTGGAACAGGACGAGTTGATATGCCTCGTGGTGTGCTTCCGCAGAGATCTCTGCTGGTTCGATGTTTGAAGGGCCTATCGATCATGACTCCTTGGAGCTCGCTGTTTATCATGACTCGTCTACTCTGATTGTCTGCGTTCTGCTGCATGCGCTCTGGGTACGAATCACTGCATAGGTGATTTATGTTTGCGTCCTTCTGTCGTGGCTACCTCTGACTATCCTCGTCGATAACGTCAGCCTTCCCACGCTTGTGTGCTCAGGGGGTGATGATAGCAACGCACCCGATTGAGTGATTGAAAGGGGTCAAAGCCAGGTGATTACGGCGCAACGTCGTTGTCTAGAGATGGAGTGCCGTTGACGTTTCGCTGGGCTCTGTTCGTGGGAATGACGGGCCGCGGGCTCTTGACGTGCATGAAGCCTGCAGGATTGTTGATCGCAGTGAGGCTGGTCTTCGTTTTCAAGGCAAGATACGGACCGTATCGTCAAGAGCATCTGCTTGTTACCCTGCTTACGCTACTCGCTAATTTCCCTGCGTTGACGCACCCAGTCTGAATTGCAGCTGGGATCGGAGTCTCCTGCTCGCCGACATTCCGACCGACTGCTTCATCACGTGACTGCGAAGTTGAGACTAGGATCTCTGAGTAGGGCGCATAGTACAGACGTCGGCTTTTCAGACCGACGTTCTGTATCTGCTTGTGGAAAGCACCATGGACATAGAATCTCGGAATTGTTGAGCGAGCTTTGAGAGTGTGATGTCTAGGCAGAAGTAGCTTCAATCTTGGTCAAATGTGTCGTCTTGCAGCTCTTAAACTTGAACTGATTCGCCGGAGGTGCTCTCCTGCAACGCTACTGCAGCTTTTGTAAATGTACTTAATGCTCTCGGAGACGCCGCAGAGGGCTCAAGGTTCGTTGAGGCCAGCGTAAAGTCGAGGGGCTTTGGGTATGGCTAGGTCAAGTATGTCAGCTGGAGAGGCGGGGAGTTGTGGTTGTCTGGTGCCTAGACGGCCGGATGGGGGTGGCTCAAATAGCGAGTTGGGTGGAGGGACTGAGGACGGTGGTGACTTCATTGATGGTGAGCTTGTGAACTAGTGAGTCACAATTCTCGTTTCATGCTTACAATCATGTTTGGTAGCGTATGAGTCGTGTTCGTGAAGAGGATGCTGTGGCAGCCTGGGTGCAAGTCAGTGAAACTGATGTTAGTTCCGAACACTGAGAATTCCCTGGACTGCGACCTGGAGTAAGATTTCAGGGTAGGACTGCCCAGCTCGCTTTCATTACTGATGGCATTGGAAAGTTCAACGTTGGAGATATCGAAGAGCGAAGGCTGCACTGCATCAGCTGGCGAAGCTGGTGACGTGTATGGTCCTGTCCACGTCGGCGTCTACGACAGTTGTTGTAGTGCAGTCCTCGAAGACTTGAAACCTGCTTGACAGGCAATTACGGTGTCCACATTCGTCAAGACAGGAGGCGATTATGTGTAAATCCAAGATATCGAAAGGTTGTGCTGCTTCTTGACCTTGCTTGCCAGTAAGGCGAAGGACGTGGAGGTGGAGACAAGGCGCTCGGCTGAGACAAGGCGCTCGGCGGAGACAAAGGTACAGCATAGGTCGACTGATGCCAAGATGGCTGGCTCGCAATAGCAAACGATCCTCTTGATCTGGACTGGTGATGATCATTGCCCTTGTGCGTGCAGCACAGATCCAGTATGTAGCGAAGTCAGTGGCGACAATCACCTGCCTTTCTCCGCGGAGAAGGAGGAGAGGTAGACAGGGCCAGAATACTTCTTGAGTTCCTCGTCCTGGGTCGGGAGGATACCAGGGGCCGCGGTCCAGCGCTTAGCACATGAAGTCGGGGCAGCAGTCGACAGCGGCATCTTGCTGGCATTGCCACTAGCGGTACTGGTGTTGATTGGGTTGGTGACGGGGAGCACGTTGGTACGATCTCATGAACGCTCGGCCAGCAGCAGACGCGGCGGCGATTTTTTGAAAGTGACAGGATCGGAGGCTGTTGTTCGCGGCAGAGAAAGAAGGGATGTGGTACCTAGCTTCTGAAAGTCATGTGAGTTATCACTGTCCCAGAAATGTCACTGGGTATAAAGACGCATTCTGAAGCACGCCTCGTTGTGCTCCGTACTCGGCGACCACAGAGGGCTCATCATATTTGTCGTGATTTCGAGGCTCTTGCGAGACAGTGCTTACCCGCGGGAGTGCATGCATGTCTCCGGGCAATGCCAAAGCGACCCAGGTTCCAACCGCTGCATTGAACATGTCTCATCGTGAGCTCTTTGTTGTACAGCTGCAAGACCGAAGCCATGTATGTCGCCGTGGAATTGCCGCTGTCGCACTTGACCTCATGATTATGTTTCCTGACTGCACTGTCAGCATCGCTGGAACGAACATGGATGTACCAAATCTGCCAAGCAAGATGAAATGCTGGATCTAACCCAATCTCCATCTGCCGGCCTGCCTACTGAGACGAACCCCAAAAACGGGCTTGCAACGCACTACCGATATCACACCACCTAACCCAACACTGGAAAGGTAGGTAGGCGGGTGCGCACTACGCCACACCGCCGTCGAGAACCCCTTCTTGAGCAACATAGCTTGCGCCTTCTCACCACCCTCCTCACCTGCTCTATCGCGCCCTCACTTTCACTCTCCGCTGTACTGGTCGCCTCCCACACCATCGGCGACGACAACAGCAGCAGGAGAACAGCGCACGTTGTGCGTGCCGTGCGCGACGCGGGTAGCGGGAGGGGTCGGTACGGAGGAGGGTAGAGGGGTGCGAGGTGGTGTTCGAAGTTGCGGGTGGGTGATGTGTAGGACGGCAGCGTGAACGCGTCAATCATCGCTTTTGCTGCAACAAGCGGTCCAATTTGCTAAGTTGGGTACCTAGAAGTGTAGGGAGATATGCAGCCAAAGCGTCTTCAATCCTCGTGGAGATTCTCATGATTGTTGCAATCGATCCGTAGAACACCTCATCGATTCCCGTCTTGACGCATGCCGGGCCGGGCCGCGGAGCCTCATGACTCGGGTGGTCGTCCTGAGTTCCATCAAAGAGAAACTCAGCCAGCTCTCGAATCTTGCGCAGAATCTGCGCCGCTCCCATATCATGGTTTGTCTGAATATTCGAGAACCGTGAGATGTCCAGACTTTGCTGTAAGCCAGTACGAACAGCTCGGTTAGACCGAACGGCGCAACGTCCTTTGCGGTCACGCCGTCGCCGCATCTCTCCTCTCCGCCGCCGTCTGCATCCTTCTCAGGGACACGCTGAGTAATACGCGGACGGCGCACATTAGTGACCTGCTGGTGGTAAGCTGTGCCGCCCGTGATATCAGCCCTCGACAAATCTATGCAATGCACCGCCGCCCTCGATAGCACTAGGGCATCACCGATTTCTTCACGCCGGATATGTCTGCAAATGACAGCACAAAGTCGACTTCCCCGACTCTTCAAGAATCAAGCTGAGCAGGACAGAATCGTGGCTGGACGGACGGGTGGTCGTTGAGACCGGAACTCGAGTTTATTACGCTGTGAATGATAGGATGGCAGTGGTAAGGCGGCTGATTGCTATAGACTGATGATTCATGCTATCAGCCACTTGTGGTCTCGATGACTGAACGTCCGGGGCCAATTTGATCAAGAGAGTGGACAATGACATTTGTTGAGAGCTGCGCCCATGCTGACTTCCTTGGATCGATGCTGGCGATCTGAAATAGCTCTCATTAACCACCACAGCATCTATTGGCCAGACGACGGCAGCGAGGCGCTATGGAAGCTGCCTTCTCCTCCTGCCGCGCACCTCGAGTCTAAGGCCCTCTTCGAACGATGAGCGCGGCTTCCTGCCATTCGATTGTCCTTTGGTTCAAGCAAGGGAGGTGGAGCGGTTCTTTAAGAGGCGAGCAGCAGCAACCCAAGCACACACGTCGCTCGCCGCCCCTCGATTGGCTCCCGTACCGATGAGGTAATGAGCAGGCGCTTGCTGAATTGACTTCTCATCTGAGGAGGGCGAAGGATATCCAGCAGCTCAAGTTGGAGATCAGTAGATCCTAGCACGGCTACTAGGTGCTGGAAGCGGCTTGTCACTACTTCGGACTGGTCTCTTCCTGTTGGGCTTTTCAAGTACGAACTCAATGATAACCTACAAGCGTCGCCTTCCATTCTTCGATCGGCATCAGTAGGAGTGAAGAAAGCAAACCTCCCTCGGTTGCTTGGGCAGCCAGAATAGGCAATCAGGAGACGCTCCTGATTGCCGCAATTACTCGATGAAGAAGGCGGAGGCTCGTCCAAATTTTGGATCAGCGCCTCGTCTTGCCGACTTTGACTACGTCTGTTGAACCTTCATATCATAGCCGCAACGAAGCGGCCGGTCTCGTTTCTGCGCCATGCTCGCACTGGACGATAAAGGCGAAGCTCGGCAAGGCGTCCTTCTATCGTGCACCTGTACTTCGAGCATGTATCTCTCTTCCCCAGATATCCGCAAGGCGCCTGATTGCGAGCTTCTCCTGTCACGTACGGGACAATAAAGGGCCTGGCTTGTCGATTCTTGAAATGTTGTGATCCTGTTGTACATTGCGATTAGACGTTACGTGAATTAGACGTCATGTCACTGGAATTGCAAGATGTCCTTCCTGGTGATGCGGTGGGATTGTCGGCTATCGGTATGCCGCATAGATCTACTACGGCCGCATGAGATCTGCCCAGCATTCAACGCCAGTTCAGTCTTACCAGATCAAGAAGCCGATGTTTGCGCAGCATCGTGACGGCATCAAGGCATCTGCGTAAGGGGTTCTTGCATAGTCACCTTCGAGACATCGCAGCGTTTGACATCGGCGGGCTTGACCTTTACTGTCTTGGTGGACTTGTCGTGCAGGAAGCCCATACAGGTACTCGCAATGCGCGCAACAGACCCAGTGTCATCTATCACTAGTCAGCAAAGGCGCCGCACTGCCCATCTGCGTAATGGGACGAGCCATGGCATGTTTGTTCAAGACAGATCAGAGAGTCGTTCACACAGCATTAGCTTTTCTTGCAAAGCGGACGTTGCGTTGCGGACAGCTCTTCCATCACCTTGTGGAAGATATCATCAGCTTGGTTGTCAGACATGCTAAACGCGATTTAGATGAAGCCCGGAAATGATATGGATTCAGAAGCCGCTATCTTTTCTGATGCCTCAGACCGAGACGCCACCAGAATTTGCCCATGTTCGAGACGTCAGACGAGCGTTCTCCTGACATGGCGGCAGTCCTCTTTGACTGACCGGATGTCAAGAGTCACCTGCCTGGACTGCCTGTCATATCTGGATTCTCTTTTGGGGCGAGAATTTCAGGCCTGGTCGTCCACCATTTGGGAAGAAAGGACGACGATACATGGTATTGTTGCTTGTTTCCTCCCCTTCACCCTGGACACATCACTTACTAATTTCCAGAAAGCTTGAGCACATACTAGGCGAAAGGATTGTGTAGATCCCTCGCAGAACCTGCATACCTCCGAGTCCTCCCTAAACCATTGCCTCAAATATAAAAGCTAGGCCGTCAGCATACTTTGCGTGTTCAAGAACTCTCGCCTCTGGTCTCGAAAAAGAAACAACATTCTGCACCAACGCAGAGTATCACGTCAACGCCCAGTAAAGCGGGCCAGACATCCCGCCAGAGCCTCCCCGCCGCGTCCCTGTTCTACCTCGCCTCCTCAGTCCTCTCCCTCAGTTCCTGCTCTTGCATAACAGCAATCTGAATTCCCCCTTCATTCATCCCATCACCATTCTCAGGCTCCTGCCTGCTGCGGGATCATGGCATGGCGTCATGAATGCCCTCCTCATCATATATGCCACTGGGAGAAGCAGCCAGACCCAAAGTCAACTGGGGAAGAATTGTGTTTGTGTTGTGGGTCTTAAGACTGGGCCCGAGGGCGGAGGCGGCGGCGCGGACTTGCTTATGCCAATCTCTAGACCTACTAGCCAGACGAGGATCACATCCCCCTCATGGTCGAGCAGGAAGGTTTTTTTAACCCTCTGCAGAATCATCTTAGTCGGTTGTATCCTCGTGTGGTCGAAGAATCCAGTTGCTTATTGAACAGGGCACCAATCATAATTTGGGTCGCAGGCGGTGCGGGCAGTCATTGCTACGAGGCTATTATTGCTGACATGGTTAGCGATGGCGTGCTGACGATGACCTGCGGCTATCGAACTCTGATGAGAATGTGGTTTTGCAGCAGGGCGGCGGCGTTATGGTCTGTACATTTGCTGCTTGTGACCCCGCCACTCGCAGGCTGGGTCACGCAAGAGACGGGGCCCTTCATAGTTCGTTCCTGCTCTGCAGCCACGTCATGGTGCTGAGATGGGTGTTGCTGAGACTTGGTGGCTACGACAAATCACACTCTTTCATTGACAGCGGATTGATATGCTAATGCCACAGACTGGAGATTGATTCAGAGCCTAAATTTTCAACGCATGACTGTGTAGCGGCTCTTCAACACGGGCACGATCCACTCAACTCCTTAAGAAACACAAGGACCGCTGGACCCTGGACCCCTTTGCCCTTTCGCTGGGTCAGTATTTGATCAACACGATTATCGAATCTAGACAGGTGGAATATTTTGGACCACGTTTCTTAGGTTCAGCCCACTCCTGTGCATCCTGCCAGTTCCTTCTGCATCCTGATGGGTTTTCAATGCCAGCCCCTTTGCATCCTGCTCGTCATCACAATCCGGAAATCCCACAGAATCCATCCAAGGAGCCCTCAACATGTACGTCGGGTGTGACATTCCCATTCTTCTTCTCTTGCCCAAATCACTCTCCGCTCCTGATTGATACTATCTGTCGCCCCACCTACATCATCCTTGACATCACCCTCGATCATAACGAACGTAATAAATCACCCCTTCCCCGAATCTGTCCCTGCGGCACCGTTTTACCAGAACCTGATCCGCCAATTTCATGCTGAGGTTCTTCGTGACCCTTTCCCCCCCCCCTGCAATATACTTTCCCGGCACATCTATGCACTTCGGCGCACGCAGGCCTTTTGATTTGCTGCGCGGTCGGCGGCCTACCGTAGGGTTTAACAGCAGAAAGGAGGAAGCATATTTGTTCAAGCAGGTGTTAAAAGACATACTTAGATCTAGCAATGATATGTGAGGCGGGAGATGAGAAGACGGATCCCGAAGCGCTAGTGTAGGGAGGATCAATCAGGAGGGTTGTTGTGAGTGGGCCGCAGCGGTGATTACCTCGCGTGTCAGTGCCAGCGGGTTATCCGCAATGTCGTGCTTTTTGTGCTCGACGTCCGGGTCGGCCATATTCGTGCGCAGTAGGCTGGCGATGTCGAGAAGGGAGGGAAGAAAAGGAACGAAAAAGGGGTGCACTCTATTCAGTTTTCTATTATGCAGGCGTCCAGCAGGGCATCTTCTGTAGTTGATATCAACCGAGCCATATCCGCCGCCCATCGCACATCATGATTGATGGTGTATGATCGACAGAAGCTGGCTCACACGTACATGACCACAATGCCAGATGACCACAACAGGGCCCCCTACCGCCCTGAAATCCTAATCTACTCTCTCCACGCCAAACCTTACTCGCCCAAGCCCTTACTTTTTTCCTGACCTTCAGAACGAGTGTTGCAAGGCCGTGACGTCGTCCTCGCACTCCCGGCCTCTGTGTCCAAGATCATGTGTCAAGTTTCTGAGATCGTGCTTTAGACCCTCAGAGACTGCTAGACGGCCAGAGATGCGCTGGTCATTGAGACGGTCAGATGGAAGTCAAGATGCCGGGGAGGAGATTCAAGCGTGCTGCAGGTAAGGAGAAAGAACTTGCCATCTCGACTATTCAGTTCTTGGACGCCAGCAAGTCAGCATGCAGTAATAGAGTAGTGTTGTGAGCCCAGCGCAGCAGTAGGCGGGTGGTGTTGAGGATCTTGACAATTTGTTCTTCACGCATCCGGCTTGTGTTCAAGGAGTTGCCGAGCAGCGGGCGAAAAGTGGAGGCGAGGGAGGAGATGGAAATGAGGCTCTAGGTCACTGCGATTAGACACGTCACTCCTTTCGCCGTCACCTGGTCATATTGACGCTGGCGTCGAGCTCCTATGCTGTTTCTGCCGATCCCTTGATCAACCTCTCCAAGAATTGGACACCGTCTTGCCTCACACGCCGTAGCATACCACTGCCTTCTTCTCCCATCCTGAACAAGCAGCTGCATCGCTACTCGAGTGGCAACCACGCAGCCTTCTATCGCGCAAGAGAAAAATGCCATCGCACTCTGTTTACTTCACCTCCGTGACTTCGCCCTAGAAGGACGTTGTGCACCTAGTATCTTGATCTCTCATTCCCTTACCAGGAGAGTTCATCTACGCTGATCCCTTTGTCCATGGTAATATTGGAAATACTTGTCGTCCAGTCCCTGACTCAACTTCGTAGCGCGGCGTTGGGATCGGTCATAGCTTGGGGCGGATCTAGACAGTTGTCGGTGGACAAGACACGGGCGAGAATGTGTAGGTCGCGGGTGTGAAGAGCGAAGAGGGCATGCAGGGCGATGCGGCGTAGAGGAGTAAGATGCCAAGTTACAAAAAGAAGCAGGGTTGACGTACTAGCAAGGATGGTCAATAGCTGAATCTGGTCGAGATGGTGCTGTGGACGGTGGGTCGACTTTGAGGGCATTATGCAAGAATGGTCCTCTCGTCTCAATTCCTGAGTGTGCCAGCGAAGACTTCGAACCTTTCAAAATAGCAAGCTTCACCTGTAGCGCAGGGCTCTTCTCACTCGTTACAGAAAAGCCACTACGAGCGCTCGGAACAGATAGGTGGATTCCTGCCAGAAGGAACATCACCTGCTAGACATCTCCATCATCTGAACGACAGATGACATGCATCATCCTGCTGCAACGCATGTCTCTGGACGAGTTATCGGAACAGCTGCGGACATGTCGCTTCTAGACAAGTCCTTGCTATTGACGTCCTTGTCAATCTTGCTTATGGCCGCCATATCTGTCCTAGCATGTACGCCACCGTTATTGTCAATTGACAACAAGAGCTGGGACCGTGGGCTTGATCTCGCAACACAGCTATCGTGTCGGCATGGCCGGATTCGGAATATATCGTCAGAGACGGAAGGAGAAGTTGCGCACTTGCGGGAGAATTTCTGCCATGCGGCAGCTCCGAAGATAGAACCCTCATGTCCAGGTCATTAAGAGCGGCACGGCGTCCGGCACTGAGATTGCTGACGGTCGCGAGGGAGGCGTCGAAGAGGCATGTATGCCGTATATCCCATCAAGTCTATTTCGATCATCTTCAAGAGCCTCAGGCAGACCACTGTTAGGCAGAATCGATCCCTGCGAGGGGGCTGTTGAGCATCGCTCGGAAAGAATCGGATTGTTGCTTAGACAGAACTCTTCGAGCATCAGCCGAATGATGTCCTAGCTTGTTGGACGCCGCCAACTCCAGATGTCAGTGGTGGACCGACAGGCAGCTGAGATCTCGCTGCGGAGGAGTGAGTGGAAAAGTGCTATGAGCTGGCGAAATCAGTTCCATTCAAGGCGCCACAGACTGAGCAGGCCCTTTTTTCCTAGATGTACTTGCCACTTCCAGAGCGAAACGCCCGGCTCCAATACCAAACAGATCTACCCTTCTCCGGCGCCTCACTCTCTTCCGTCCCACTCTCACTGCTATCTTCACTTCCCGTCTGCAAAACGTGCATGCTAGCCTCTCTCACCAGCCTCGCGGCCTGACAATCTGTTCTTTGAGCCAAGCGTACTTCTCGCACAGTCGTCGGTGTGTAAGTGGTGTTGGGTCTTCCTGCCGTGGAGTTCGTAGTAGGTGGTGGAAGGCGGGAATAATCCGGCTGCCCACGATCGATCGACCTGATTAATGGGATGAATCATGATCATCACTGACACCATCCCGCTTTTTTCTCTGGGGCGATGAGATGATTCCAGCGCTGCTCTGCCGACTTCGATTCCGCCTTTCATATCTTTCCCGCGGTCCACCATCTGCGTTGAACAAGCTTCTTGGCTCCGAATCAGCTATGGTATTTGATCGTCGATGCGGCTGATAAGGCCAATGCGGAGGGCGTGAAACATGCTGCGTCGTGGTGTGAGGTGGCTTCGACATGGCTTTACACTCTCCACCCTCTTACGGAACACCCACCGTCTGCCGTCTCTTTCTCTGTGTGCTTTGTCTTCTTCCTCTTGCTGAAGACCTCTCCTACATTCCCGGGGCCGACACGGACGCTGAACACAAACGGCTTTTCCAAGCGCCACGGTGACGGCCTATCACATTCGCCCGCAGTGAGGGCAGCGTCGACGGACCTGCGGTAACCGGCGAAGGTGCTGTACTCTGCTTCTCGCGTTGTGGTTGTGGTGAGGTTGACCGCTGTTGGGCGCATTTATATAGCGTTGTCTCGAGCTGGTTCGTCTGTCATTGGGCGACGTCACGGGTTCTTGAATCACGGCCTCGTCGTCACCAACTTTGAGCAACTCTGGTTGTGATGGGTGGCGTCGGCTCTGTTCTGATGAGTCGTATCAGAGCGCGTGGAAGACGAAGTTATTATGCGATGAGGCAAGCCCCTCGTGTGTTGATAGGTCACGCTGCTGAGGTCCGCTGTCGTCAGCGCACATGGCATTATTGTGATATTCGGGAGCGAAGCAATCTGTGCAGCTGGAGAAACATGTGAAGCTGACTGATTGGTCTTGGCCATGGGTGAGACGGACGTTGCGATTGCAGCGAAGTCGACTTGTCGAGGCCGTCGCGTGAAGCGGTCGAGTGGCGGAGGAGGAGGAGGAGGAGGAGGAGCAGGAATACATGCAGGACCAGTTACCTCGTCAGCCTCGTCAGCCCTGTCAAATGAAGCAGAATACAGGGTCAAAGCAGACTGCCGCTAGCTCTGCGCAGAGTCCAAGTTGCTAGAATGAAGAGGCGACTTTCATATAGTCGTTCAACTTCACTCATTCGCCAGGCTTTGGTCTTTCCGGGGTGGGCGATGGACTCAATATTTAAGTAAGGAGATCCTGTTCACATCGCAACCACACATCGCAACCACATACGTCCATCCCACATCCATCCCGTCCATCCATCCATCCCAAAATCACAAACCACCTACCACACCCACAAACCCCTTCAAACGCAACCTATACCCACAGCTCCAGCAGTAGCAGAAACAACCCTAGCCTTCTTCCCCTCTCCTCTCCCTTCGCAGCCTCGTCCTTCCTCATTCCTGCCTCTTCCAATGCAGCAGGCATAAAAGCGGAGAACTTACTGAAAATCTCTGCGAAGCCTGGCGGCACCGACGGAGTTGACACAGCCGGCCATCTGGTGACAATGTCCTCGAGGCAGGAGGTCGTTTAGACGCGGGTCTTGGCTACCATCAGGCTCGGAAGACAGACGCGGCTGCGAAGAGAAGAGGAGCCTGAGGCTGGATAGAGTGGGTGCTGGACTTTGGGAGATGGAATGGCGTTGATGAAAGCTTCCAGTGTTCGGGCGTAGCGTCGTGGAATTGGTAGATGGGCAACTCAAGAATCTTCTTGACCATTTTCTCCACCAGGAATTCGACGTATTTGATCTTCTCGACAGAAAATCTCCACAATCTTCTCGACCTCCATAATCTCCTGCTTCGGCACCTACCAATCTACCCATCAGCCTCCGCAACCGAATCGACAGCCGCCGTGATAAGGCGCGAGCCCTCATCACAGAACGCCTCCGGATTCGCCGCTGCAGATGGCTTGGAGTAGAAGTCAAGGACGTACTGCTGAAGCCAATCAGTGGTAAGATTACGCCAGCGGATTCAATACTTGGCGAAACGCTGGCCCGGCGTTGTGCTTTGCTCAATCAGCGTGAGTCAGGGTTGGTTCTTGTCAAGGAGGTTGGCATGCACGAACTGAGTTCCAGGCGAGGCGGATATGATCCAGAGAGAGCGCGCTTGGACAAGTCGTTTGCCGTTTGGTTGTAGAAGCTGGCGATGAGTTGTAGAGGTAGTCGATACGTCGTTCGGTGAGCTTTGGCTTTGTTGTGAGGAGTTTAGTGAAGAGGCGAAGACCGTCAGCTTCATGAAGAGGCGAGGATGTGGTTTGAGTGGAGCTGAGAGGGGTTTTGACTTTAGCGAAGATGTGAGGACTGTGTTATGCGTGGGTCAAGATGGTTGATAGCAAGATAGGTGTGGAAATTGAGCGGGTTGGAAGAGGATGAGGAGGCAGTTGTTGCATCTTTGCAATGTCTGCGGATGGGGACATGCAAGATAGGTACCGCACAGATGTGTGCATTACCACGTCCTTTGCCACACACGCCTAGAGGCCCTCAGGCATATGCAGACCACTCCTGCCCTGCATTGGTTGTAGATACTTCTGATGCCTGCTACGCCCCCTTCCGTTGGTGCATCTATACCAGCCAAATCCGGGACCCGCCGGTTGATGGGAGGACGGACGTAAGTATTGCGCTTCATCTTGCGACCGGTGTCGTCTACTTCTATCAGTGCCCTCTCTTACACTCTCACTCCATGATCTGCGCCCTACATTTTCATACAATGCAATAGAGGTAGATGAACGTGCTCGGTGTTCCGCCACTTGACTTTGTAGATTAAAGCCGCACAGCCTCTGGTCAGGATCTTTGTGATGATTGTCCTATGATCGAGATCATCACGATCACTAGGGGTGGGATCTCCAGGTGGGACGTGGATAGTGGATCCGTGGAAGCCATAATCGACGGCTGTTGCGTCACATAATTCTCACGAGGCTGTGGACATGGATGCCTTCCGGTCTTGTTTTGATTGAGCCGCTTGGAGCCGGCCCTGATGACCCTTGCATGTGATGACTAGGCTCCGATCGACCAAGGCAGAGGGCATGTCGAGGGCATGCAGCTAAAGTTCGTTAACAGCGGGCCGAACGTCAGAGGCAGCTTTTAGTGGCAGTATTCGCTCCATTTCATAAGTATTGTCTCACGAGCGGATGCATCACTGATGAGGACATCAGCGGGAACCATATGAGCTCTACCAGGGTCTTTACAGACAGAAACCCAATCATTCAGCCCAGACCAACAGTTGCACGGATTCGACAAGCTCTGTAATATTATTCGCAAACACTTGCCGGGCCGGAGTCTGTCCCAGATATTTCCTGCGGCGACGCCAAAGAACATCAGCAGCCTGGTCATTTGTCACAGAAACCCAACCCGCTCGTCACGATACCGAGATGGTAAAGATAGCGCGGACAGGTCCAACCACGAGGGATACAGCTCAAGCACAACCTCAGCCCGCAATACATTAGTCGCAGGGCTTGGACCAGTTGCGAATGCCAGCGCAACCTCAGCACACTGGTCAGTCACCTGTGCCGCTGGCCAAGATGGCGCTTTAACTTTCAAGCTGGTTTGACTACATCAGAGGTAGCGAACACATTCATACCGAATTCAGGTGTCAGATCCTCGAGCATCGCTTCAACATCAGGCTTGGGAGCCAAGCGCGGGCCCCCTGAGGAGCATGATGACTTGCTCAGCGATTTCTTGGCGAGAAGCGATGATGGACAAGGTTGGTATTGTTCCCGTGTACTACCTCGCGCAAAGGCTTCAACAGGGGCCACGGCCGTGCCGCCAAGGTGCCCATCCTTTGCAGACGATGCCAGACATGCAACGGCGAGCTCATCTCAACGTCGGCCAGCATCAAGAAGAGGAACGTCGCAGCCTGCGAGACTGACACACTCGACAATAGCGGACCGAAGGATTGGAAGGCGATTCCGTCGAGGGACGACCGCGAAGAAGTTGTTGGAAAAGGTGACAGGAGGCAGTAGTGTTGCTAGTCGACAGTTCTGCTGTGGTATTGAAGCTGCTGCTACAGAGAAGTCATAGACCGGTTCTGGACGAACGAGTTCAGGAGCTATCGCCGGAGGACTGTCGACAGCAAACATAACGAAGGACCTCACCAGCCGCGGTTCGCCACTCTGTCAGTGACAGCAGTCGACGTGGCGACAATGTGGGCTCCAATTCTGGCGACTCCTATGCTACCGATTCTGCACTCAATAAGCATAATGAACAAACAGCGAGTGAAGGTGACATGATATCCGGACTGCGAGAGTGTCCGCAAAGGGCTTTCGAAACGTTGCAACTACAGATGTGGCTCTACCAGGATGTAGTCTTCTTTTTGCTCGATTTCTTCAACCCATATCTGCGTGATGGACGTTCACTTGAAAGTGTAATCAGCTCGAAGAAGACCTGCCCCAACCGCGGCGTCGTGAAACGTCTCAGTGCGAATATACTTGCATTTCCAGTGTTTCATGTGTAGAGGTACTGGACACTCAGAATGTTATATCCACAGTAGGGACTGTTTGAAGTGCTTGAACCTTTTCTATTACGGCCGTAGCTGAGGCCGTCACGCGACATGACTATTTACCAGCTACCGCCCATTCAAGGCCGCGAACGCAGCTACGAAGGGCGTGGAGTTGATTGGAAGTGGCCAGAGTAGCCCAACAGTTACAATTGCGGCGTATAAATGGCAGCATTGGTGTTCTTCGACTCAACCCGCTGTCCATTCCCTCGAGATTTGAAAGCCAGGTCTGGCGAAGGGGTGCTATTGCTAGCGTTGCTATGCTGCTTCGAAGAAACACAGACGAGCAAGACGGCGAAACTGAAGCAAGAAACGAACTTGCGAGGCTCGAGGCCGCACTTGAGAGCTGCCACGTAACGGGCCTGGGCAGTGCATTGGACTCCACTCGTAGCGCTTGCGAATCTGCCCTTTCGGTATTCAGCGCTTTGGAGTTCATATGCGCCAATTCATCAGTATTGAAAATGCAATCTTGCAGGACGATGCTAAGACGGCTCGCCACCTCAGTATCAAGAACTTTATGCGCAAATCCAGAGCTGCATGTATGAAACAACTCTTATAGTGATTGCGAATGGGAATCCTGCTTGAAGAGGACAATATCAGGAAGAGTTCTCGAGCTGCGCACGCTCGGAGTTCTACCCTATATCCTACTTTGTTGCAGGTTCGCATGCGTGCACTACGAAGCAATGCCATAGTGCTCGAAGGGGATGTGTAAGGCTATGTAGTCGCGATCGATACCCTTACCGTCGAATTGCTTTATTTAGTAGGCAGAATTAAGGAGGGAGTAAAGGGTATGTACTATAGTCTAGTTAGCCCCGGACAGTGTCACCTGTGTTAGTAGAGGCTTGCGGGCACACATGTTCATATTATGTACTAACTAACGCCTTTTGTATTTAACGGATAACTCGCTCCTAGCCTAACTTGAAATCGACTGCTAGTATATAGTCTCGTACCTTAGCTAGCTTAGTAGCATGTCTGGATTAGATTAAGTAGTTACTTCCTGCATTATATAAGGAGCCTAAAAGTCTAGCAATATAGTACAATTATAATAATAGCATAAAAAATAGCTTTTTTTTTCTTAAATAATAATAGTTATAACTTTATTAATTCTATTATAGCTTTTACTTATACTAAGAGTAATTTAAATCAAAAGTTACATCTAAGAATATATTTAATTCTAACAAACAAGAAGAGGATTTAATGCCTAATTTAATATATTCTTTAGATGTTTACTCTATAATACAATTGTATTATATTTTTTAAAAAAAATATAAAGATTCTTAGTTTTATTCTATTTATAATTGTTTTAGTACTACTATAGATAAAGTTAAGTCTTTAAAAAAAATTATTGTCTATATTTATATAGAGTTATACTTATATAACTATTATTTAATTAAATTTAATAAAATAAATGTTAAACATATTAAAACTAACATGGAGTTTATATTTAAAGAGATAATTCTAAGAATAATAGATATATTCTCTAAGTTATCTAATATTAACTAAGTTTTAGATAAAAAACTATTAAATTCTAGAGAGGTTAAGAAAATAAATAGTTAATATATACTTATATAAATATATATAACAAAAAAAACTTTTAGTGTTAGTAGCTTCTTTAGATAAGTATGCAATAAGAAAGAAGTGCTAAGTAGTTCTAATAAATAACAAGAGTTTAATAATAGTTAATTCTAATTAGTTAATTTCTAACATAATTTAGATATAGTCTAAATAAATTTACTCTATGTTTCTATATACTCTTAGATATTATTTTCTCTAAGCCTTACTCTACTATACTCTGTTTAGATTATAGCAGAGTATCTAAACACTCTATAGTACTTTATAGGTAGCTTTATAGAGTATTACTCTCTTTTGCTTATTTATTCTCTTAGCCTTACTAGATTTGTAATAGTAGGCTAGCATATATAAGAACATGGTATTAATAACTAACTAGTAGATTATATGTATCTTAGTATATATAACCTAAATAGGTAAGCGTTAGTAGCTTCTTTAGATAAGTATATAATAAGAAAGAAGTGCTAAGTAGTTCTAATAAATAATAAGAGTTTAATAATAGTTAATTCTAATTAGTTAATTACTAATATAGATTAAATATAGTCTAAATAAGTTTATTCTATGTTCCTATATATAAGAAGAAAACATCTTCTCTTAGCATTTAACTATTTAACTATCTAACTAGTTAGTTAGTTAAATAGTTGCTAAGTATAGTTATATGTTTAACTACTAAGTTCTTTCTTTAGTTAGGCACATATTTCTTTATATAATATGTTAAGTCCTATAGTACTATCTATTTTATAACTATAACTTGTATACTTACTTATATGCTCTCTATACTCTTCTTAATTTATAATACTACTCTCTCTTCTAGTAAGTTTATTCTAAACTCTTTTTAGTATGTCTTTATAGCCTAATATAGTCGCTACTCTACTAACTTATTTAGAGCGCTATAATTGCTAGTTGCAAATTATTAAATTAGGAGGAAAGAAGATACTATTACTATATTTAGCTTACTAGAACGCAGCTCCCTTAAAGAATAGATCTAAGCCTTATTATATTATAGATATTTAATTTACAAGTTGCTCTAGATATATCTTCTAGAGATATAGTAGTTATAATATTTTAGTAACCTAGACTAAATAGAAATAGTTACGTAGCTAGCACAAATAGCTAAAATAGAAACTAGAAATAGTAGAAGAGAAAGTAATAGAAGCTATAGCTTATATATACTATCTTTATAAATAGCTCTAAGTTATAGAGAAGAAAGAAGAGAAGACTATAAGTAAGGAGTTCCTTAATCTATAATAGAATATAGTTCTGCCTACTCTTAATAAGGCTCTACTAGAGTTCCTTCTTTATAAGAAAGAAGAGCCTTACTTATAGAATAATATCTTCTAGCTATCTCTTAGTAACTAGTTAGACTTGTCCCTTATTCTAGAAGATCTATTTTAGGACATTTCTCTTATTACTACTAAGAGTATAGTTACTATAGTAGCTAGTAGTTGTCTTATATAAAGAAATTTGTAATATAAGCTTATTATCTATTATTAGAGTTCCTTTAGACTTTTTCTAGAAAGTATATATTTATAAGTTTTTCTTATCTATTATAGCGCAAAATAAGATATGCAAGTTATAATATATTTCTTATTTCTACGCTATATCTTTTATTTTATCTAATGTTCTCTAGGTCTAGATTTAATTCTCTTTTTAGAATTCTTAGATTCTTTCTTAGTAGTTAGTTATATAATCTTTTAGTTCCTAGGTATTTTCTGAATCTAGATATCCTTTCTATTTAATTTAGTACTAATTGTTTTTATAGTCTAGGACCTTCTTAACTTTATATTTAGTTTCTTCCTAATCCTTATAATAAAATATCTTCTATAAGAGTATATTAGAGTCTGCTAGTTCTAGAAGTAATATATAGAATATAAAGTGTATTTTTATGTCTAGTAGAAATGCTAGCTTATAATTTGTAGATTCTTATGCTTTCTTAATTAAGAATAGTCTAACCTTCTTATAATCTAGTTTCTTTACTAGTTATTGTTTTTAGGTTTTTAGTGTTAAGATATATCTTATCTCTTTCTTTTAGCTAAGGTACTATTGTTATTCTCTAGCTTTTAAGCCTTCTCTAATTCTAATAGATTAGTCTCTTTACTTTATTATATAACTATTAGAGATTACTTACCTAGACTATTATAGCCTAAGTAGTCTTATAGTAGTACTTAGATCTAAAGATATTAGGATCCTTTCTAAAATTTAGAAAGAATAGTAATCTGCCTATTATTATAGAGTCTATATTGTTAATTAATAGCTAGGCTATTAGTAGTAAGGTTACCTAGTTATTTAGTATCTTATTAATATAGTATTATAAGTATGTCTTAAGTATCTAATTTGTTCTTTCTATTTGCCTATCTATTTATAGATAAAACGCTATTAATAACTTCTACTTAATCCCTAGAAGTATAAGAAGTATCTTCTAGTATTATAATATAAAGAGCTTATCTCTATTAGTAATATGCGTTTTTTGCGTTCTATAGTATCTAACTAGCCTATTAAGTACTAGGTGTATAAGCTACTCTACTATTATTAACTTATTATATAGTATAAAGTATATATACTTTATAAGTCTATCTATAATATTAAGTATTAAATTATATTAGTGTCCTATAACTAGATTCTTTAATCTTAGCAACTTTATAATAAAGTCTATTATAATCTTATCATATAGTTATTTAGGTACTTCTCTAAACTAAATATTTCTATAAGGCGCGTATTAGTCTACCTTATTTCTTTAGTAATATACATACTTCTTAATATAGCTATATACTTATTATTACATCTATAGGAATTTAAAATGCCTTTATATTAAGCGTATTATCTTTTTAATTCCTAGATATCCTTATATTAGTTTGTTATAGTACCTTTATATATAGTTCTTAACGCCTGCTTCTAGCACTTAGAATTTTCTCTTACTTACTAGGAATTCTTCTTACTTGTTATTCAGAATTCTAATTATCTTATTAAATTCTCTAATATTAGCGCTTAGGCTCCTATTATTATTAATTTCTAACACCTAGTGCTTAAACTTATTCTTTGTTTCTATATAGTTACTTCTTTATAATAAGGTATTAGCTCTTCTATTATTCTTTTCTAGAGTGTATTTAATTTTAAACTTGTATTAACTAAGGAGTTCTGCCTATCTAATCTATCTTTATATAAGGTCCTTTATAGTTATAAAGTATAGAAGATTCTTATAGTCTAAGCATGTTATAAGTTCTAGTGCTTCTTTATAGTATACTCTCTAGTATTATAGTATAGATACAATTATAAGTAGCTCCTTATTATAAATATTATAGTTCTATTTAGGTAGTATTATCTTTTAAGAATAATATATAATAGGCTTATATATTCTTCTACTTTCTTAGGTAAGGCATACTCTAATAGCTAGATTAGATACATCTATTTTAATCTATATTAGCTTATTTATATTAAATATAGTAAGCATAAAGTATTCTGCTATAGCTTCTTTTAGCTTCTAAAAGGCTTCTTAATGTTATTTCTCCTATCTGAATATTATGTCTTTCTTTATAAGATTTGTAAGCACTATTAAGATTATTAAATAATTCTTAATAAACTTTTAGTTATAGTTTATAAGCTCTAAGAATGCCTAAACATTCTTAATACATTTTAGCTATAGCTATTCTTATACTGCTTTAATCTTGTTAGAGTTAACTCTTAATTCTTCTATGCTTATAATAAATTCTAGGAACTTAACTTCTTTCTTATAGAATTTGCATTTTTCTAGGTTAACGCATAGGCTTTTTTCTTACAGTTTTCTAAGAATCTTTTGTATATACTTAGTATGTTATTATAGCGTTCTAGTAGTATAAACTAGAATATTATTAAGATATGCTACTATAAAGTTATTAAAATACTCTTATAGAGTATTGTTTATTATTTCTTAAAAGCTTACTAGTATGTTTATTAACCTAAATAGTATAACTAGAAACTTATAGAGTCTATATTATAATCTAAATACTATTTCCTATTCTTTGCCTATAGCTATTTATATAAGGTAGTAGCTATTTTAAAGATCTAGTATAGTAAACTACTTAGCTTCTACAAGTCTATTCTAAAGTTCTCTAATATTAGGTAAAGAGTATTAGTTCTTAATCATAATATTTTTAAGTTTCTAATACTCTTATATACATTATAGTTTTTTGTTCTTCTTTAGTATAAATATTATTAGTAATACTACTAAGGATTCTAATTTGCAGATATATTCTTTTGCTTTGTTTTCTTTTATCTATTCTTATTTAGCTTCTAGTTCTCTACCTAACTTAGTATAGAGTAGTCTAAAGAGTAGTACCTTTCTAGGCTAAAGTTAGATCTTATAGTCCTATGCCTAATATTTTAGTAAGGCTACTAATTCTATTTCTTCTTTAAAGAGAAGCGTAAACTCCTTATACTCTTCTAGAATTCTAGGTGCTATAAATTTACTATATACTATAATATCTTCATAATCTAGTAGACTCTCTCTAGTATCTATCTAGTTCGCGCTTTATTATTAAAGACTACTATTTACTAAGAAACATATCTTATATAATTTCTTCTACTTATCTACTATTGTCTACTATTAATATATAGGCTTTATAATATGTTTGCATGCATATTAATTAAATATAAGTATTTCTATCCTCTAATTAATAACTAGGTTATGTCTTCTTTACTAAGAGTTACTAAGTATAATATTATGCCTAGCTATTAGTATTATATCTAAGATAATCTTCTTATAATACTCTTAAGTAATATATAATAGAGATACTATCCTTCTATCTATATTAGGTAAGCATAATCTATTTACTATAATTACCTTATATCTATCTAGTTTCTAGTGTATTATAATTATGTTCCTTTAAACTTAGTCTCTTAATATAAAGCTACTACTAGCTCTACTATTAATTATTACTATTATAGGTGTTCTATTTATAATACTTTTAGTTCTAAAGACTAATATCTTCCTAAGATTTGCGTTATTACTAGAATTGTTTTCTTAAGCCTTATAAATATTATTATACTTATATTAATTACTTATATTAACTAAGTTAACTTGTTTTCTAGATTAAATAGTAAAGTATTTATATATTATGCTTAGGTTCCTATCCTATAGATCTTTATAGATTATTATTATTATTTAAGCTCTCTCTACTATTCTTATATAAGGAGCTAACTTGCTTAGTACTTAAGTATCTTTCTTTTTACTTATTTCCTAATCTAGCTTTAATAGTATGTTGCTTCTTATCTTTTCTTACAATTTTCTATTAGAGCTTCCTATTACTCTATATATTTAAGAATCTAAATTGCTTATATTGCCTAAAATTATGCTTATAGAGCTTAGATTTAGTCTCTTATTTCTTTTGTAATTTATAGGCCTTCTAGAGTAATATAACTTCTGTCTCTCTAGAAGTAACTTCTAATTAGTATTATATCTTGTATATGTTATCTAAAGCTTACTTCTTCTCTATCTACTAATTAATACTTCTAGAATATCTTTTAAAACTACTTAATTAAGAGGTTAAATTATTCTAGGTGTAGATAGCGCTTTTGTTCTTATATTAGAAATATTTTCTTATATCTTCTAGTAATTATAATAAACATACTTATAGCTTTAGTATAGTCTAATATTTTAAACTTAACTAATTTAGTTTTGTTTATATTATTATTGCCTTCCTATTCTTTATTAGATATATTGTCTTCTTTACTATCTCTAGCTTCTATTATACTATTATCTTATTCTTTAATAATATTAACTTCTTCTATAAGTAGTTAATTCTATCTTAGATATTTCTTAGTATAGTATACTAGGCTTATAATATTCTTCTCTTATAGTTCTCTCTTATAGTAGAGATTTTCCTAGTTCCTTATAAGACTATTAGCTATCTCTACAACTTTAATAGATGCGTTATAGATATATAGGAGCATATTAACTATATTACTAACATCTCCTATAATCTTAGTGTTTTAGGTCTTATATTCTTGTTTCTAGTCTCTATAAATATAGACTTACTCTAGTGTCCTAGATAGTAGTAACTACTATACTTATTTCTTTTTATTAAGGTATTTTAGATAGTTGTTTTTATAGTATCTTAACTATTCTTTTACTTTATTTAGTTCTAACATTTTGCTCTATATTATAGATAGTTATATAGGTTCTTAATCTACTTTTAAATTTTAGTTATAGTATAAAGGCTTCTCTATTCTTTCTTCTTTACACTCTTTGCTTATGTTATTATAGGCTACTTCTATTATAATCTTCTATTTTAGTATAACCTCTAGGTTATTAGAGTTATTATCTATATATTCTATAGATTCAAATTTGTATTCTAAAGCTATAGGTATTATCTAGCTAAGAGTTAAATCTAGCTACTAGATAGCTCTACTTACTAGTTTCTTCTACTCTATAATAGAGTCCTTAGTCTAGTTATTCCTTATATAGTATTTATTAAGCTAAACCTTATAACTACTTATAGGCGAATTTTGCTTCTCTAGTTCTCTATAGTATTCTCTCTAAGGCTTCTTATAGTTAGGAGTTCTAAGAATTATATTAAATTCCTAAATTTGTTCTATTAAATTAAACTATTATTAGAGCACTTTATTCTTTAACTTATAGTTCTATACTATATATTCTATCTTTAAACATATATAGCATCTTATTCTAGTCTTTCTGCCTTAGGACCTTCTTCTCTTAAGTCTTCTATTATTAAGTTGCTATATGTTATTTGCTTCCTAGTCTATAGTATTATAGTTATTACCTTAATTATATCTTCCTCTAGTCTAGCTAGTAGATACAAAGCTATATTTTCTACCTCTGCGTTTATAGCGTCTTTTTATTACTTACTTATATAATATATTATTAATTAAGATTATACTCTTAATTATCTAATCTAGGTTATTATTTATTACTCTATTACGCATAAGTTTGTCCTTAATATTATCCTTTAAGCCTTATTAGAATATAACTATTAGGGCGTCGTTATTCTACTTTATAACTTAAGCATATTACTTAAACTTAGCTATATAATTAGAAGCTAATAACTTCTAGGTTAGGTATTAGATAACTCTAGTTAAAACTTCCTTGTTGTTATAGATCCTATAGATCTTCTAAATCTCTATCCTAAAGGTATTAAAGTATCTAAAAAGTCCTTTATAATTAGTATTATCTCTAAGGTACTTTAAAAGGTAGAGTTTAATCTATCTCTAAGTATTACTATATATGTAGATAGTAGTAAACAAGGTTTTTTTCTACGTAATATTATTAAATATAAAGTACAAATGTATTTAGTTAAGCTAGTCCTTAAGTTTGTTTTAGTCTCTATAGTAGAGGTCTAGTTTAGTAACCTTTATAGTATAGTCTCTTTCTATAGTCCTTACTTATATTAATTCTCTAGCTTCGCTTAGAGCTAGAGTTTCTAAAGCGTTCCTTAATATAGAACTTATACTTAAGAGTATTTAAAGTGTTAATAACTAACTAGTAGAGTAATATATACTAAATATCTTAGTATGTATATAGTTAACTCTAAGAGATTAGCATAGGTAGTATTCTTTAGATAAGTATATAAGAAGAAAGAAGCGCTAAGTAGTTCTAATAAATAATAAGAGTTTAATAACAGTTGATTCTAATTAGTTAATTGCTAACATAAGTTAAATATAGTATAAATAGAGTCTATTCTAAGTTCCTATATATCTTTAGATATTGTTCTACTCTATCTTAGTTATAGTAGAGCGCCTTAAGTAATCTGTAGTATTCTATATAGAGTATTATAGAGCTTCTAACTACTTTATAATACTTATTATAGAGCGCTAAGAAGTCTCCTCTTAGTCTAACTTAGTTTGTAATACTTCTAACTACTTTATAGTACTTAGTATAGAGCGCTAAGAAGTCTTCTCTTAGCCTAACTTAGTTCGTAACACTAATCTAGAGAAATTAGAATAGGCTTAAAAGCTAAGAATTAAGAATAGTGCCTTAACTATAAGAGAGAGATAAGGTGTATCTTAATACTAAAAACCTAAAAATATAACAACTAATAAAGAAACTAGACTATAAGAAGGTTAGACTATTCTTAATTAAGAAAGTATAAGAACTTATAAACTATAGGCTAGCACTTCTACTAGATACAAAAGTATACTCTATATTCTATATATTACTTCTAGAACTAGCAAACTCTAATATACTCTTATAGGAGACATTTTATTATAAGTCTTAAGAAGAAACTAAACATAAAGTTAAGAAGGTCCTAAGTTATAAAAACAATTAGTACCTAGTTAAATAGAAAGAATATCTAGATTCAGAAAATACCTAGGAACTAAAAGATTATATAACTAACTACTAGGAAAAAATCTAGGAATTCTAAAAAATAAATAAATCTAGACCTAGAAGATATTAGAAAAAACAAAAGATATAGCCTAGAAATAAGAAACATATTACAACTTGCATATCTTATTTCCTTGCTATAATAGATAAAAGAAAACATACAAATATATGCTTCTTAAGTATAACCTAAGGAACTACTAGCGTCTACGCCTATAAGGCGTTTCTATCTAAGAAGAGAAAAGAGTTAAACTAGATAGTCTCTAGTATCTCTAAGAAGAATTTAGAAGAATTAAGCCCTAGATTCCTAGAATTAGCTATCTAAGTATATAGCAAAAGAAAGAGCTTAGCGCTAGAAGAAAATATTCTCTCTAGAAGGTTAGGTAGTAACTCTTTCTCTACTTCTATCTTCTAGGCGTTCGCCTTAGCTATAGATATAGCGTTATTAGCACGCTTATCTATTAGCTCTAACTACTTTGCTAGCCGCTTCTCTTTAGTAAGTATAGTAGAGGTTATTATATAAGCTTTATACTTCTATTCTATTATAGTAGTAGAAGCTTTATAAGTCTTCTTTATTTAAGCTAGGAGCTTTACGCGCTTCTTACTTAGTCTCTTCTACTTAGATAATATAATTTTAATATTATATCTCTTATAGCTATAAATATTATACTCGCTATATTAGCTAGATTATATATGCACCTTATATACGCGACTATAGCGCTAGTAGTAAGAATACGCGTAAGGTATAACCTTTCTATTTTAACAAATAAATTTGCTAAGCTATAATTAGTCTTTAGTAGAGAATCTCTTTTGTTCTAAGGATTTAGGCATATTAAGAAAATAATAGCGCTATAGTTATAGAACGTAGATATTAATAACTAACTAGTAGAGTAATACGTACTAAATACCTTATTATGTATATAGTTAACTCTAAGAGATTAGCATAGGTAGTATTCTTTAGATAAGTATAAAAAGAGGAAGAAGTGCTAATTAGTTCTAATAAATAACAAGAGTTTAATAATAGTCGATTCTAATTAGTTAATTGCTAACATAAGTTAAATATAGTCTAAATAAGTCTATCCTATGTCCCTATATATAGTAACATAAGTATAGTAGTAAAGCGTAGCTTCTTCCTTACTATAAGTAGTAAGGTGCTTACTTCTCGCTATAAGTTGCATAGCTAACTTACTTCCTATATGTCTATTTTAATAAATAAGACAACTAGTAGAGCTATCTAGCGCTATAGCAGCTTAGTTTATAATACTATTCTCTCTCTTCTAGTATAGCGTCCTTACTATTATATAACTTCTTAGATTAGTTACCTATAACCTAAGCTTTTTTTTATTCTTTAAAGGATAGTATAGCTTATAGCTACGCATAAATACTCTATCTAATACCGCTATATTCTCCAAAATCTAGTAATTACTATATCTTCTTACAACTATTATTAATTCTGCTATAAGAGGTGTATTTTTATTATAGACCTATTGCTTATACCTTACGTAGAGTATGTTCGTTATAGTTAGACCTACATGTCTAGTTCGCTAGCCTCTCTTAACTACGCGAAGAATACGCTTATTACTATAATTAAAGCAGATAAGTTAGATATTAAGAAGAAAGAGACTCTCCTTATATTAGTTCTTAAGGACCTCTAGTAAGCTAAGCGTTATCTAGACTAGAATAAGGGGTTATTAGATACTAATAATAATAGTTTATAGAAGAAACTAGAATATATACTTTAGGATACTCTCCTAGATAGTTCTAATAGTCTTTCTATAGAGGACGCTCTTTTAGACAACTTGCTTTTCTACTTAGTTATAATGCATTTCTTATTTCCTAGCTATGCTTTTAGTTTTCTAATGTTATCTAGGCCTAGGTTTAATTCCTTTCTTAGAATTCCTAGATTTTCTCCTAGTAGTTAGTTATGTAACTTTTTAGTTCCTAGGTATTTTCTGAATCTAGATATCCTTTCTACTTAACTAGGTACTAATTATTTTTATAACCTAGAACCCTCTCAACTTTATGTTTAGTTTCTTCTTAAGACTTATAATAAAATGTCTCCTATAAGAGTATATTAG